>BSBK01002070.1:1062500-1232500 GCA_027943335.1 Chamaecyparis obtusa
ATATACTTCTGGATCCTTTAGATAATTCTTCAATCTCTTCTTCCTGATACTGAGTCTCATTTTTCATAAATGCTAATTCCTTCATGTTGTTCAATGACTCTCTCAACTTTTCCTTGATGTCCTTAAGCTATTCTAGGACAATTTGCATCTCAAATTTTTTATTTCCAATTATCTTGTCAAGATTATATCTAATTTCCATCTTTAAGGATCTTTCCTCTTCAGTGATTAAACTTCTCTAACAAGAGAATTAACTATGATACCAATTGTTGGGATTATGGAAATGTGAGTTATTGAGAGGGGAGAGGTGAATCAGTAACCCTAAAAAAAATGTGATCTCAATCCTTAAGATAATTTCTTTCATTAACCGACTATCATTTTCATCATAACCATTCATTCATAACATAACAAAAATATGAAATGCTTCTAATCTAACAAGTAAACATTCATGAAACTTCATACACTTGACACATATATTTTGGTATCATAGAATTCATGAAACTTCATACACTTGACACATATATTTTGGTATCATAGAAAAACTTGTTAGAAGGTAAAAATTGTGGTGGGGATGACACCCACAAAGCTTCATTACTATAATAATAAAGCTTCTTGTTAGGGCTTACAATTTTTTATCACTTCTGATGATCTTACCCTGTTAGGAGTAACATTTAGGACATGTTAATATCTACCTTGTTAGTGTATTTTAGCAACACTATTAAGTGTGCACTCGGTTAAGAGATTTACAAAATATGGTTAGGTCTACTCTATTAAGAGATTTTGTTTGCCACAATTGTTAGAAAGTAAAATTATATTGATTTGGATGTAGCAACTTACTTTGTTGAATATCAGATCTGCTTAGCTCTTAACTGATATCACCTTCCTGTGATAGATTTGTCCTTCAAATACTTCTCAGTAGCCTCTGGTCTTCTTTTAATTTGATTATGAATACTTATTCAATGTTTATCTTCACAACCCTTTCTGATCTTCAAATGTCCCCTGTAGACAGTTACATCACTTCTCTGATAATACAATCTAGCGTCTTGACAATTCTTATATCATAAAGATTTGACCTGATTAGGGTTATGGAATCATCTAGGAAAAATTTGATCAACGATCCATATGAATGACCTAAATCAAAATTACATAGGGATCATCATCAATCAATTATTTCATATCCAATAAATATTTACCTCGATTTATGTAAACCATTTTCTAGCTCGGTATAAATTTTTTGCCTTGTTTTCAATGTCATTCCAAACTTATATGTCATTCATGTATCACTTGGTAAATACTACATTCCTATCTCGGTAAAATGTTGATGCTCGGTAAACATGTATGCTCAGTTATACCTATACTCTGTGTGCTCAATAATCATCTGACTCGATGCCTGTGCTCGGTTACTTGTCATTCTGTGTGTGCTCTACTCGATTACTATACTTAGTATTTTGACTGACTACTATGTTTTGTTCCCTTACCGACTATATGTATGACACTTTAATGACAACTCTTAATGTAATTATGTGTAACTAATGTTATCAGTACTACCACCATCTATAATTAAATTGCATACTTTACCATTAGACTTACATCTTGTGCAAAATAATTTCTTCCTTTTCTCAGGTTTCTTCTCGTCATGGAGCAAGAATATTCTAGTAAAAAGGATCTCTCCTCTTTCAACACCTTTAGAATGTAAGACTCAGTATCCTCATCTACATGTCCAACTCGTGCATTGTCTTCTAGTCTCCTATTTTTCCTCTCTTTATGTTGGGGACACTCATAAGTCCTATGTCCTTCTCTACACTGGAAACATGTTCCACAAAAACCTCCTCTTCCTCTTTGATCACCATTATTTTGATCACAAGTACAATAGGAATTATTTCCCCTCTGATTATAATTGCTACTAGAGTCATAATTCTTCTTATAATCTTCATTTCATCCTCCATAAGACCATCCACTATTCTTTCCATAACAACCTCTTCCATTTTTCTTTCTCTCAAACTTCTTGTTTAATTTTCCTTCTACCTTCAATTAAAATTGATGTGCATCTTCAATGGTATACATTCTTGCCATTATCAACTCTTATTGAATTCTCGGCATTAACCCATTTATGTATCGGTAAACCTTCTCCTTGTTGGCTTCAAAATGACCCATTATGATAAGGTCTTGATAAAACTCTTTTGTATACTCTTGGAAAGATTTTCCTAGTTTCTTCAACCCTTACATTTTATTTAGAAGATCAAGGTCATTGTCAACAAGAATGAACAATCTCCTCAATTTGTCCACCATCTGATTCCATCTTTTTATCTTTTCCTTCTCTCTTCTATTTCTCTCCAACTAGACCTCTTTCACCAAATTTTAGCATGACCTTTCAGTTTGGCCTTTATGAATCTGACCCTCTTAGGGTCTTCCACTTCTTCATACTCAAAATACTCTTCCATATCGTTTGATCCAATCAATCAACTCTTATGGATTAAGATTTCCAAAAATTATGGAAACTTCAACCTTTGGTCTCTTTCCAATCTTGGAAATGGCCCTAAAACACTTAGCCTCGTTGGGATATCTGATCATTTCTCATTCTTATTCAAATTGTCCTTCTTCATATTCATCCTCACTTTCAAATTGTCCTTCTTCAGATTCATCATCACTTTCATCTCTTTCCCTAATATCATCTCCTCTTGCAGTGTTTTCACTTGTCTCTGGGGGGATCTAAACCCCTCTTCTGTCACACTAATGATTCTTACGCCATGGTTCCTTTGTGGAGGCATTTTTATGCACTTATCTCTCAGACCCGCAACCATAATCTTGATGCAAACTACCTCACATTTGGTGATCTATCTACACACTCAAAACTTATTCACTGATACCACTTGATGAAGGGAACTTCCCTTACTAACCCAAACACACACAACAAAACAGGGAAATAAACAAAAAAATTCAAGAATACAAACACTTCTTTCTATTATCTTCAATAAAATGACATTACAATATTTAGAAAAATAACATGCTACAACCATATGGACATTTTTATTACAATTATCTACAAAATAGAGCGACAAACTACCCTTCTAGAGCTAAGCCTGAAACCACCTACATCCTTGTATATGTAGCACCAATAACCACCTTAGAATATCGAGAAAGTGAAATGTTCCCATTCTTGGTGTTCAACAGTTCAATATCCTACCTAAGTGATTTTTCTCTCTTCCTTTTGTATTGAAACTTGAATTTTGATGACACGACTTCTGGAAGCCGTAACTTTTGAACTGTATAACCAATTGTCTATTATAACCAGTTTTCAAAAACCTCTTGAAGCGCTCTACAACTAGGACTATGTATCATCATCCCAAATAAGTTTTGACCCCTTCAAGAGCCTCTAAGGCCTTCAAAATCAAGTTCAAAGTTTTTTGTACTGTCCCGTCAAAACAAACAAGTTAATATCTTCAAAACTAGACTTGATATTGCCACAAAACTTTACCAGCATGCTTATATATCTAAAATGAACCTCCAAGGAGTAATTGAAACAACCTTTGTTCAAACAAAAAAAACTTACTAAATATAGTAATCTTGCCCAAAATAGTGACATTGCCCAAAATAACCCTTATTGAAAAACTAGACAATATTTTCAGACGATGCAAGATGATGTTCCTGCATCATATGGGTTCTCCAAACATCTACTAGTTGTCGAGAATTCATATAGATGTGTTCCACAAACCAAAGAGTTTTTTAGCACGGCTTATCCTAATTAATAGAATTATCATCTCTAATAGACAACTTGGTGTGAACAATGGGTGATGTGCAAATAAGATCAATAACAAAAATTAGAAATATCATGAAAATTTGATTGTCAATTCAAGGTAAAATTCAATATGATTATATATAATGAATAGACATTAAAGATAGTATAAGATATGCAATTTTATAAACTAGTGGTCTAAACATCAGCCTTGCTCATAAAAGTACACTTAAGATTTAAAATCATAATTTATTTTTTTTAATTCTCAATAAATGTAGTAAGATGCCATGAGTAGGGAGGAGTCCATTTCTCATCTTTTCTTTCAGTGATCCTTTGCCAAGGAGATTTGGCATTTGTGGTGGGGTGTTTAGGGAAATACATGTTGGCATGTCTCCTCTTAGTATGAGTTTTGGATTTGTTGGGGCCAATCCCCTGCTACAACCTCGTTTCGTTAGGTTGTGTAGACTCTTGGCCCTTATTTTATCATTTGGCATATCTGGCTAGAAAGGAATCGATGGGTGTTTCAAGATTCTAGGATGGTTGCTGCTCACTTATAGTGGAAAATTACTTACTCTCTTCAGGAGATTGATGTGGTAAGTGTAAAATGAATGGAGGAGTGGATCCTAGGGATGTTAAAATTTGCAATCATCTTCACTTTCCTGTTCAAGGGGTTTCTCTGGGGTATGTTGGTCAGGTCAAAAAGAGAAGCTGTAGCAATCCTTTGCGGAGGATCAATTGGGTGGGTCACTAGACTCTCCGTCCTCACAGAGTTTTCAAAATAAAAAATGATGTCACATCTCACGGAAATCTTGGTCATGTTGGCATTGGAGGAGTTGTTCGAGACAATTATGGTGATATTTATTTTATTTTATTTTGTTTATAAGGGCTTTCATACTAATAATTTTATGGAAGCTCTTGCTATTTTCTACGTTGTTGAGCGATGTTGTGATCTTGGTTGGCATAGGACTATTTGTGAGTCTGACTCTCGGGAAATGGTGTCTCTATTAACTCGACAACAAATTTAGGGTGTTAGTTAGCACTTAGCTTTGGTTATTCGTCAAATTATTCATTTATGTAGCTCCCTAGAATCTATTACTTTTACTCACATTCCTAGGGAGTGGAATGGTGTTGCAGATTGTTTGGCTAAATGGGCTTAAGATCATATTCAAGATTGGCATATTATTGATAAGGGACAATAACCTCATGATGTCTCACTTGTTAGATCAGCTTGTAGAAAGGGATAGGTCTTGTAGTGCTCTCTTTGCTGGGCACTCTACTCTCTTTGTATGTCTCTTGTGTTTGAATAAATTTTTACACTCTTTTAGTCAAAGATGCCACGAATAAAAATAAATGGCTTTAACATTCCTTGGTTTTCTTGAGATGCAAAGACTTACATATTTTTTAATTTCAATATAATATATATATAGACAACTTTAACATAATATTCCGTCAAAGAGCTTGAACTTATTTTTGAGTTTAACAACTAGAGTTTATAGTTAGAAATCAAAAAGTGTTATTTCAAACAAAAGAGGAAAACATTTAGAATAATTAGGTTGTAGTATTATTTGGACAATTCATATTTGTTGTCCTGGTCAAGTCAGAGGTGCAGAAATCACCATTTTCTCATTCTTTGTAAATTAAATGGTGTTATAAGCCCTTGGAAGCTTGGTGATTATCTTACCTAATTTAGATATTAAAGTTTGATAGTACTACTAAGGACCAAATTCTTAAATTTTTCCCAAACATAGATTTCACAATTCATTATAGCATGATGAATGTTCACCAAGTTACTATTCAAGAATATGAATAAAAAAAATTGTCTTATTCATTTACAAGGCATTGAGTACACATTTCATGAATCATGTTAAGCTCTTTATTTCTTCCTTTTTAAAGTAAATTAAGTCTTACTATGAAAAAATTTAGATAGTTACCCAAATTCTGATAGATTCAATTATGAAACAAGATAGTTGAAAGGATGTTAGAGATCATGAAGCATAAGTCTCTCTTAAGAAAAATAATAGTCAAATTGAAATAATCTAGTTATAAAAAATAAAGTGTTATATATGAGAATGATATTTACACTTAAATCCAACCCAAAAAAGAAAACTAACAACTCTAGTTGGTGGTTCTTGGAATCATGTTCAAATGAAATCATGATAGGATATTAATAAATAAGAAGTTTTTTTTCTCATTTTAGATCCACCAAACAAAAAAAGAATGGCTTAAAAGTTCTTTTATGCGTTTGACATATGGAGGTTCATGAGCCATTAAAATATCCCATGATTCACAATTTTCTTGGAAGATTGGTTTATCTATCACAATATTTTCAAATAAGAGATGAACACACTAGTGATATTAAGTTCATATTTCTATTTGATAGTACCCTCTTACATAAGAAGTTTCTTTTTAAATAGGAGTTAGTGTATTAGTACATTTGTAGTGAAATTTGTATATCCATAAGAATTTTCTTTGGTTTTATGTTAATTTTGAGGAAGTTTATTGTCCTTGTTATATTTATTTCAAACTAGTATATGTATTTGTTAAAATAAGTTATATTGTGAGTTCATATTTCATAAGTTCGAAGAGAAATTTCACGTCTAGAAAAAATAAAATTAAATGAGTAAAAAGATTGAAGGAACAAAATTGGAGACATGTCAAACTTTAAGAGGGAGAGAACCAATTTTAATTTATATTTGAATAAATTAACATCATTGAATTAAAATTCAAATGCCTTTATTACTTAGAAAGATTAGAACTATTTTCTATGAAGTGCTTTGTGAATATTTATAATGTATATTTGTTTTCTTAAGATGATAGTAATATATATTTTTTTTATTACTATCTTTATTTATTGTACTTCATTTTGGAATTTTCTCAACCTAATAATCTTGTACATGTACTTTATATTATAAGATTATAATTCTTGAAAAGTTAACATTGTTGTGTACTCATGAATAGTTGACATTATGCTGAAATTATTGAAGACCAAGTAAGCTATCATGAACACCCTACTAATACCAATAAGCCAGTTTACATTGCATCCTTGTTAGATTCAAAAAATTCTTTGAGAATTCTTTGAGAGACCGTGTGAAATGATTATGAGCTTTATTTTTATTAAACTATATTTGATTTATTGTGAAAGTGAATACTCATATAGTTCGAAATGCATGATTATCATCTTATAATATATTTTTAAATTTATAATAATGTGAGATTGTCCTTCTCCAAATAAATTTTAAGTTAACGTATCATAATAAGTTTGAAAAATTACATGTAAATGATCAAACAATATATATTAAAAAAGAGTTACATAAAATAAAATTGAAATATATGAGATTAAATATAAAAATAACACACACATTCCTTATCATAATTTTGATTGACAATGTGACATAATTTTGGGCAATGTGATTTTTATTAAAATTACTTGTGAACTCAAATTATAGTAGGGGTCTATGAATTTAAATGAAGTAAAATAATAGAAACATAATGAATTACAAAAGTATTCAGTGTCACTAATTTCATCTACTTACATGTTTGAATTGAGATGTATCTCTTTCTATTGAGGACAACAACTAAATTAGTAGGGAAGAAATGTTTTAAAACTGTTGCCAAAAGATGATAAAAGTTATGAAATATTTAGTTAAAATTAAAAAGTAGATTAAAAAAAAAGATATTATATGATCCTTTGATTAAAAAGGGGTTAATAAATAATAGTTAATAAAACCCTCAAAAAAGGGAGGAATAATATTTTATTAAAAACATTATTAAAATAAAACACTTACAACAAGGAGTGATGGTTACATTAGCATAAGATTTACAATGTTGTCCACTTTGTTTGACTCTACAATGGACATTTCAAATTCCCGCTCAAAGTTTTCAAACTCTCTCATGTCTGGGAAGGACATTCACATATCTGTTGCGAGGTATGACACTCCTATGATCCTGGGTGGAGGTGGTGGGCATCACTATGTCAAGATCCGCACCTCTCCCTAATGTTGGTAAGGTTTTGGTGTCTACAAAGGGTACACCTAGTTCTAGAATTGGTAATGTGGTGGTGTTGGTTGGGATGGGTACTTCTGCACCTGGACACTCTTTGAGGCAATCTAACTCTTATGTTAAGCCTCTTGTTAGTGGGTGAAGCTTTGCCAAAGTTATCAAATATGCTTCTATTGTTCCTCTCAAGGCGAAATCTCAACCGCTAGCTTGTGCTAAGGCCTCCACTATGGTGATTTGTGGCCTGGACATAGTGGAAAATGTGGAGTCCAACATTGTGGGTTGGTTTGTAGATTTATTGGTTTCTGATATTCTCTATCAAAACTACATCTTTGGGTGACAAATTCTTGGAGACCTTTGGTTTCAAGTAATATTGAGCTTTTCCCTTGTGGTAATGGATTTTTATTGCTATTTTTCCTTCTTCTGAGGAACAAAATCTAGTGTTGAGAGAGTTGTGGGCTTGGGGGAATCAGTCTCTTTCAGCCAAACCCTAGGTAGTCTCCTTCAACCCTTTGAGTGAACCACTAAGTGTGCATCTAGTGTAAGTTTGCCTTCCTAGTCTTCCCCTTCATTTATGGGATAATTCTTGTTTTGAGGTCATTGGCAACTCTATTGGTTGTTTTCTAAAGTGGATGATACCACATCTACGATGGGTCTCTCTACCACAGACCTAATCAGTGGATTATATGGGCCTCCCATTTTGATGTCGTCAGTGCTTCTCTATTGGTCACCTAGCAGTAGATTATTCTCTCTTGTAGCATTAAGGCATTGCCACTTGGTGGAAGGATGCTAATGATGAACATTTAAATGTCCTAGCTTCAAATTCTTCCTATGATGACACATCAAAGTTGAGGATGACTTCCCTCTAAATGATGCTCCTATTGTAGATTTGGATGATGCTTTTGCTACAAATCTAGCCTCCGCATTCCCTAAGGATCATGCTCCTCTTGTTGCCAGTGCGGCCACCTCTAGCCATGTGGACTCCTCTCTATCTGCTACTTCTACTCTACTTCAATCTTCATTTAACGATTTACAAACTTCTCAACGCTCTACCCCATATGCTAATAGTTTTTCAAAAAGGGTTTCACCGCTTGCTCCAACTTGTGGTGGGGATCTAGTGATAGTATCTCTTAGACAGTTGTTTGGCAACATAGGAAAAATCATTCTTTAGTCTCTCTTTCTTCTTCCCACACTATGGGTGAGTTGTCTACCTGCTCTTGAGGTGTATTACTAGCTTTGTTGCTAGTGTGTCATTTATGGCATTTCCTTGTAATAGACAACACCTTTACTATTAGTGTATCATTGATCTCTATTAACGCATATGGGTTGTGGTTGTGTAAGGGATATAACCCTTGTTTTGCTTCTTTTTTTTATATCAAAAACAAGGTGTGATGGTTTGGAAATCCACCCCTTAATATGTTATGTAAAGCATTCATGTGAGACTTGAGATGGGAGACATAATGATCACTCAAGGAAGGGGACAATAACATGTTGTGTGTCAAAAGGAACTAGTTCCTCTTTGATGTGTTATAGCTATGATGACCAATACAACTAAAGTATTCTTAGAGTTAGAATAGCCTTTCCAAGTACTCAAAATTCAAATAAGTATTGGAAACCCTTGATAGTAAAGGTATCAAGAATATAGCATATGAACTTGGTGATAATATGTTTGCTCTATCATTGAAGTTACCATTCTAATTATTTCCTTTTGAATTCTTATAAAGTATCACACATATAGTATGTTTTTTTGTTTATAACTACTTTGATAACATTACATATAGCAAATTATGTGAACTATATTACTAACCATCATATTAATTCTACCATGAATACTTAGTTAACATTAGAAGAAAAGTAACAATGCATTAATCATGACATTATATATTCATGCAAGTTCATAACAAGAGTTGGTTGGAAGGTTCTTTTGGAAAATTGCATGCAAATGTGAAAATGGGTATAATTTACCTGCTAAATGGAAAGTTAGGACCAATAAAGATGACATTATATGTTTTGGATCAATTAAAAATGATTATAGCTCTATGAAGGGTTCTTGTGATGAAACAACTGGATTTGGCTTCTAAAGTATACTTTTAGAATAATAAGAATGAAATAGTTACCCACATCATTTCCACGGAGGTTATTCATAACACCGAAAAGGCTAGCATTCTTAGGAAATATTTCTTCAATGATTTGGTATGGAAAAAAGTTGTGATTATAAAAAAAGATGTAATTGACTAGTCTTATTACAATGGTTCCCTTATTACAGAACAAATCATATATTTTCCCAAAATACTTATATGTGCTTCATTTCATTATTTCATAGAATTGCTTTGATCTCTAATTCATCTTTTCTTTTAAGATGTGGGCATGATTATGATAGCCAAACATGAAAGTGCATAACAAGCCTTAATAGAAGATACCTCACAATTTTAATAAATATGATGAAGATAAAAATGTTCCACAATGTCAAAAAAAAAAAAAAAAAAAAAGTTCCACAATGATTTTTTTAATAGAGTTCTAGCAATAAATCAGACTTGCTAAAAGATTGCATAATGATTTGTTAAACAATTGCAATAATGTGGCAAATGGCTATAAAAAGTTGTCTGTGCGTCTTGTACTAACACAAATTTAACAGGGATATTTACAGTTCTTTATAATTATACAATGATCAAACTTGAATGATCACAAAATATCATATACCAAGATATTTTACAAAACTCAACACCTAGGAATAGTTTGTGCGTTCTCCCCATCTAATTCCATGAAAATAATCATTCATCATTTTCATTATCAAAATGTTGGAAAGGAAGAGGCACAGATTTAAACGCTCTATATTTCCCAACATTGTTTAGGTGCTCATTTTCCAACCTGCTCAATAGATTAAAATCAAATCATATATTATTAGGCGTGTAGTTTGCATTGAAATGAAATAATTGTTTAAACATTGGTCAATTAAATAGAAATGACAATCATTAAATAAGGTCTTTGAGAAACCTGAAGAAATTCCATATCCCACGCCGAATGATTTCTAGACATGCAAAAATTGCAATTGTTGCATTTAGATGGAGGCTTGCTATATTGAAATTCATCACTGACTGGATCCAAGCAAACCTGAGAAGCACATCTAAAATCTGCAGTTTTGCACACTAGTTAGATAGGTATATATGTTTTAGCTATCCCAAAAAAACTCAAAATATTTAAAAAAGAATGAAACATGCATCATTAATGCAGTCTGTGAGATTGGTTATAAACATTTTCATTAAGACAACTTACAAGGAACGAAACAAATGTATACATTGGAGATGTATTATTCAAAGAAAAATGGGCCAAAATTTATTTCTAAGGCTAGCAATAGTTAATTTTATTGAATTTATGAGATGAACTTATTATCATATATTTTAAAATTGCTTAAGTCACATATGCTGATGCCTCAGCTAATATTCCTCTTTAGAGTGGAAGACTACTTGGAGATGGGATGGGGGCAGCAAGATTATGGAGAAGAAACTACACACTGAGATACATGTTCATACTAAAGAAAATGTGCAGATAGCTGAAGTTGAGCCTCCATCTAAAGAGGATCAAAACAAAACAGAGAAAATAGAGAAGTTGTTAGAGATTCAAATCCCAATCCAGGAACTTCCTCTCTTGATCAGCCAGCTATTCCCATTTGCTTGGAAGGAAAAATGGAAAGTAAAACAACTATAAGACCTCCATCGCTGAGGCTGGATGCTTTATTTGCCCAGATTGGTCAACCTAAGGAGAAAAAAAGGGCAAAAACATATTCCAAGTTGACCAGGGATGCCAACCAAAACAAAGTGATCCAAGTGGTAGTTCCAAGGACTGAAAAGTCAAGGGAAGAGGTGACAGCAGCAGATTATGATGTTACAACCATTAATATAGGTCCTACAACCAAAGCGAAAGATATTGAAGAATTTGGGGACAACATAGAAACCATGATCAGAAGGCCGATGCATAAGAAGTGACAGCATGTATCAAGCATCTACTGGAGCCAATTCAGCAAGTTGAAGGCAACTTCACACCACCTATGATACTCTCCTACTGGTCGGTGGAAGAGCTTGAAACAATGAAGTCAATAGCAAAGATCACTAGTGGATGGTTGGATACGTTAGTCAAGGAAGGAGGTGATGCAATGGATGCACTTGTGATAGAACACGCAACATTGGATGTGTATCTCCATAGATTCACATCCATAGAAACCAAGTGCAAGAAGTTTGATGCTACAACAGCATGGGTGGAACACTGCCTTGATGCCTCGTTGAAAAGTGAAGAAACAAAATTGATAGAGAAAAAATGCCTAGAAGCAGGGCAGCGAGAGAAAGTTAAGGAGTGGCATCATGCTGTGAATTTCAAGGCAGCCACAATTAAGGAGATTAAGAATGATTTTGCAAGCATGAGAAATGGATCCTTGACATCCAAGACATGCTATAACCTTCTCGAGGCAATGGTTGAAGAGAAAGTACAAAGAATGAGGGTGATGCCACTTAGAGGAGAATGGGAAAGAATTGGTGTACCCAAACTTGACACACCATTCTTGGAGCAGATTTTGAGAGAAGCATCATCTAGATATGCAGTTATTGACAAGTACAAGGAAGATAAGGACAAATGGGATGCCGAGCTTGTGGAGTTTGACAAGGTTCCAAATTCCTATCATTTCAAGATTAATGCCATTTTCCTGACATTTCCCAGAATGAATGGAGCCTGCTACTGGAGATATTCAAGGAGCATGTGCAGAAGGAGAGAGCTGCTAGAAAAAATAAATGGCCTAGTTTGACATTCAAGGAATAGAATATTATGTGTGCATTCTAAAATGACATTTTTGACAAATTAAAATAATATTGTACTATCAAAAAAAGTTATTATTTTCCAGTTGTCATTTTTTTGTCTTTTAGTGGGTTTAGGTACAGGCATAGTTAGAAAACTCAAACTTGAATCGGGCTCAGAAGACCATAAAATTGGACTAGGACTTGGACTCGAAAAACCGTAGTTTTACAAAAAAACACAAAGTTAATGCATTTAGAGAACATAAGAGCCATAATTGAAACATTACACGTCATATGAATCCCAAACACTCAATATTTGAAATTTCATCATAGTTTCAAACTTTAAAATGTATAATAGAAGCATAAGTTTATAAATATTTACAAAATTAGATATGATGATACGTTCAAATGTGAAAAATAACAAACTGAAGACTACATCTCCCTCTTCCCTCTGTTAATATAACTCAAATTTTCAGGCCTTGAACTAGTAGGTGTTAAGGAATCTAAATGAGGAGTTCATTCTTCTTCTTCAACAGCAAAGTCCTCGTCTTCATCATCCTCCATCTCATCAGAAACATCAAATGCTGCTGCTCCTCTCTCTAATTTTGTAAGATCTTTAGTGAGGACATCATCACCATCATCTTGTTAAAAAATGGTCCAATCACCATATGGATCAATTTCGTCCAAGTCAATGGACTCATGTGAAAGACCCTCCACCTTTTAAGTGTGAAGGCGAAGGTTATACCAAACGAAGACAAGATCATTGAGTCTCTTTTGGGTCAACCTATTTATCTTCTTCATGTGAATGTTCTCAAAAAAACTCCAATTTTGTTCACACCCAAAAGCACTACATGGCTGGGACAAAATATAGATGGTTATCTTCAAAAGATTAGGCGTGCCAGCACCATAAATCTACAAAAAAAACATTTAGAAATATTCAAAATTAAGAATTGAGTAAAATATGTAAGTTTATAATAAATTAACAATCATTATCAAATTTCTAATTTTTTCTTCTACTATTGAACAAAATGTTTTATCTAGTTGTTTTTCTTTCCTATCAATTGCTTGTTGTGAAGAGAAGAGTCTCCCCTCTGCACCCTTGTAGATCTTGAACAATGAACATTTCCAAATTTATAAATAAGAATTGTCAAAGACTCAAACTCAAGAATGACATTTCCAAATTCATAACTCATAAATAAGATATAGAAAATGTCAAATCTCACCTCCAACTCATCAAGAACCTTGTCTCTCAAGTCACGGTCAAGAGCCATCTTATCAATACATGTAATAACACCTATCTTGACCTCCTCATCAGCCCTAAATGAATCAAAGAAGTAGAATCTCAAGTTCAAGAAGTACGCCAAGGCATGTATCGGTTGGTGGAGTTGGTTTGTCCACCTACGATCAATGATGTGCTAAAGGATTTTATATTTTTTTGAGCTTCCGCCATAGTAATGCGAATTGGCCTCTTTGGCCCTATCCATGGCCTCATAAATGAGACCCATTGGCATTCTCTCTCCATCCACCAGATGAAGAGCCCTTACCAAAGGTCCTATCACCTAGAAAAATAAAAACAAATTTTAAATTATTACAAAATTAACCCCTCAAAAAAACAGCCAATAGATTATCTTGTATAAAGTTTATATTTGGGTTTGTTACTTACCTTGACCAACTCGTCTCTAATTTTGTTGAACCCGTCATAAAAACAACACTTACTTTCTTCTCAAACTCAATTTTTTTGGAGTATGCAGACTATAGCCAAGCATCAGACACAAACATTTGCTTAAGATGAGGAATGACATCAATAATGCTTTGCAATGTGAGGAATTGGCTAGCAAATCGTGTCACTCCTATCCGCTCAAGGTCCTTTCCATTTGTGTATTTTCTCATCAAAAAGAGCACCCAAGTATGGTTGTAGATGAATTTGGTGACACTTTTAGCATTTGCAACCACCCTTTCCACCTAGCTAATATTTCCAATGTCCTCTAACAACAAGTCCAAGCAGTGTGTAGCACAAGGACTCCATGTAATTGTGTGATGCCTCTCCATAAGCATTCTACCTACAGCTACATTGTCCATGATAATTTGGACAACATTCTCAACTCCAACTTCCTGGATCAACCCACCTAACAAATTGCACAAAGTCTCAACATTCTTTATTTTATTTGAGGCATCTATAGACTTGAAGAATACCATTGCAAAATTAGAAGCCACCAAGAAGTTGAGGAGAGTCCTAATTCTTCTGTCTGTCGATCCATCGGATAAGATGTTGCATTGTTTTCTAATCATCAACCACAACCTGTGTATTTTTCACTGCTTTCTCTAGCAATGGCCCACTGAAGTCTTTAGCTATTGGGGCCTTAAACCCCTTGCCTAAAGCTGTAAATGCGGTAACCAAACCTTCCCAATATGCGTCACTCGTAGCATTGAAAGGCGAATTATTGTAGTACCAAAAATTTCTTGCTGATATCATTGCTTTCTCATGTTTTTCTTTATTCCATCTTGTACCTTCAAGTGAAAGTTGTGCTCCTGGAACATTGTGTGGAACAAAAAAAGTTGGGTCTAATGATAGGGGATTCTGAGTCTCAATAACTTCAATGTCATTGTCAGCAATCAATGAATTTAGTTGATACTGATAGAAGATTGCACTTTTGCGAGGGCGACCAAGGGAAGCCAAAGTGGATGCATTTGGATTCATTGTAGCTATCATGGCTTCTATTTTTTCCCTTACTCATTTTTGCAATTCATATTCACCGAGAAGGGCCTTCATTTTTCTAATAATCTCTGAAGTTGTTTTGAGGCAACCTTCCTCATTTTGTTTGGGTATTTTGGCAAGGTGGCATTTTAATCTATTCACTCCACCCGTCATCCATTTGCCACATTTTGTGCAAGTCACCTCTCCCCTTTTATTTCCTTTTATTCCATACTTCCATGCCTGATCTTTTTTTCTTCCTGATTTTGGAGTTGCCTTGCCCTTTCTAGTTGAAGTTGGCATAGTTGTTATAACATGAAAAAAATAAAAAAATTAATAAGGTTTTATAGAAAAACAACCAAAAATTGATAATGAATCATTTGATAAAAATAGTATTCAAAAGCAAGATCAAAATGCGAGGAAATTAGTTAAAAAAGGAAATAGAAAAATTTTTGCCAACATTTCCGCTTGTTTTCCAAGATTTTCTTGATTTATCATATATGGAAATGAAAAGAAAAAGAACAAAAATCCTTTTTACTTGGATCTCTTTTGCTGCTTTGATGTTGTTTCCTCAAGTTCTCCAAACCTTAAAACCCTATTATTAGCAAGAGAAAACAACAAATGGATGAAAAAGTAAAAAAGAAAAAGACTTTAAAACATGACTAGGCGTCTTTTCTAGGCGGTGAGAGTCCTTCCTCCGAATTTGTGAGTCCTGATGGTTGACTCGGGTGAGTCCATTCAAAAAACTCCGGAGTCCAAAAAGAGTGACTTGCCTAGAGTCGACTCTCAAGTCCATGGCGAGTTGACTTTTCTCGCTAGTGGACTCAAGTCCAGCTAAGTCTGAGGCCAGTCGGTAGATTTTTCATACTATGGGTACATGGTTCTACCTTCCCAAAGGTAATTTTATTTCATTTTAGTTAGATTAAGTTCATGAAAATATATTTGATTTAATATTGTTGTATTTCCAAGTTCATATCATTTGCAACTTGTAGATGCATGTTGTAGTGCATGGTTAGTTTGAACTCTGTTTGTGAGCATTAGTTCAATTGTTTTCTATCACAGATGAATGCTTCATGAGTTTGGTAGATGCCTAAGAGTTTGAAAATCTTTTGTGGCACCATTGAAGATTGCACCGATTGTGTCTAGTTGTGTCAGTCTAGCGAAGCATAGTCAGGTTTTATGAATTCCAATGATCAATGATGGTGGTTGTTCATTAGTCTAAGGTAAGATTACCATTTTAAGTCAGCCCTTTGAACCCTTATTCCCTTTTGCAATTTAAATTAGTTTAGTATAATTAGATAAGTCTTATAAAGGCTTTGAAGGGTTTGAAAATGCTTGAACAAGTAGGGGATTTGAAGTCCTATCATGATTTGACTTTGAAAGAATCTGAAGTCCTATCATTAGGAAAACCTATGGGAGAAACCACACACAATGAGAGAGAGTTACATTTGTTGTCCAGAAACATTTATGTAAGTCCCCTCTAGATTACGAGTATATAACATCATCAACTAAGTCTATTCGAGTGACAGTCAAGACCTAACAAAGAGAACTTCAAGGTCACATTAGCATTTGAGAGTTCCTTTTAACAAGAGAGGATAGAATATACTCCATATATTTTATTTTGTGTTTGTGGCATGCAAACACCCTCATCAATAGACTACAAACTGTTTGGCAAAATGCTTGCATAGTAAAATTGTGGAAATTTGCAAAATTTTGGTTTAAAAAATTTGGGAGAGTATATTACACTTTAGGCTCTACAACACTCAAAGGGCTGCTTTTCGCCTCCAAGCACCCTTCTTTCACTGTTCTTCCATTTAAAAACACTTGTTTTTGTTGTGTTTTCCATTAAAAAAGATTCTAAACTAGCTCAAGCATGCATGCCCCTCAATCTTGTCACGTAATAGCTCAAGGGCACCTATTTTTGTCATGTTTGTCACTTAAGGTTTCAACATTATCTGCCTAGGTGCACTTGATCATCATTCTTGCCACTTAAGGGACTGTGGATATGTGGTGAGCCCTGTTGGCTCAAACCCTAATCTCTCTGACAACTTACCTGTTTTGAGTGTTTTGCAATGTTTTCAATTTCTTTTTCTTTTGAAAGCATATACTCTTATGAAATTTGAAATATAAATAACAATGCATGGAAAATAAACTATCTATTGCACTTTCAATGAAAGAGAATTCCAATTTATTCAATTCATGATATGATTTGCATACAACTTCAATTATTGAAAATAAGAAATGAATTTGAGCAACACCAAGAACTTGGAGGCCGACATAGCTATTGGAATTATTTAATTAATGCTTTAGATTCTTGCACTTTCTGAAATTCATCAAATCACCTCTCCTTATGGCCAAAATCAAATCCCATAATGGCATGTGCTAGGTCTGAAAGCTAGGCGATTATCTTCCATGACTCACGTGGACTGCATATAGCATAGCGGCTCCCTTCTTTAAATGCATAAACCCTTTCTTGATGGAATGAAATCCTGTAGCTGGCCGCCTATGTTGTATCTTTGCAATTACCCTCTGAAAATGACCAGCAACTATCAATTTCCTCACACCAATTTATGCACAAATGTGGCTTTGAAATAAACCACCCTCTATAGCAGATTTCAGTGTTTATTTCAACACCTCAAATGCTGAATCTTGGAAGAAAAAGCTGCAAAGCCCTTGAACAAAATGCAACAATTCCCAATAACAACTCCAACCAAAGACAAAATGTAATCAATTTCATAATGAATCAATTTTCCATGAAGAGCTTTTATATATTTTCTTACTCGGTATAATTTGGCCTTTTTCCTTTACTTATTAAAATATTAGCTTATTATTATATGGTGTTGACTTAGCATATATCATTTAATGGGTGCCATTTTTTATCAAGTCATTAAATGATATTGTTTACGTAACTCGGGCCCCAACACTTTATTATTTTATAAATGGCCTTAATAATAAATTATTAATAAAGTATGACTTTATTTATAATAAAATAGTCATGAGCATAGGCTATAAAATCTCCTCCAAGGAATCAGCTATAAATCCAGATATATGTAACTGTGCCTACCACAAATAGTAATTGTGCGAAACTGACTTATTATAAATAGTAAGTCTCCTAATAACTGCTCAAGCAAATGGTGCCAAATCTCCACACAGCCACAAACCTGTTCAAGCGCTCTACTACAGATAGAAATACTGACTTTCCTGAAATAGACACTATAAATAGTAAGTGTGCCAAACTGAACCAAACAAAGAGCAATCTTGAACTCTCCTGTCCTCTGGAATGGGAATTGGCCTTCAGTTCTGCCAACTGAGACCTCCTAAACATCTGATTTAGCCTACGAGGGCCACTAATAGGCTAATCCAAACCCCCAACCATGGTAAGCTAAAAAGGGGACATTACAGGGTACTCTTATTATGTGCACATTTTTCAGACACTTATATCACTTACATGATGTTTCTCAACCCTCAAGTGTGCCATTTTACCAATCCAACTGAACATCTGTCAACGATAATTGAGGTGTGCACTAGGACAGTTTGTGCCATTTGATCATTGTGTTCACAGCTATAGGTACACTCTTGACTGGTCATGCCTCTTAGGTGCATGACAGAGATAGTTGAGGCATATGCTCCAGCTACTATCGCCACTTAAATGATTACAGGCACTACTTGGTAACCTTGGTCGCTTGACTGTATGTTCGTACCTTCTAGCTGCAGCATTCAGCTGTTTTTGTCACTTCAGTGTTGTTCTCTCTCAGTAAAGCACCATTTTACTTGTATCTGCAACCAAAGCTAAAGACCCAGCTGCCCTTTTTTTGCTGCCCTTGCTATCTATCGTCCATTCAATACACTAAAGCATTTATTTCATGCGTCTCCATTACTTACCAATACCCAGTCACTCATTCTCTCATGTTGATCACTCGAAGAACATCTAGATGCCTATCTTGATCATCTTTGCCACTTCAACACCAATCAGTCAACATCTAGGCATGAGTTTTGGTTCTTCTAAGCACTAAAACAAAGACATGGGCACTTCAACATTGTCTTTCCATTTTCACAAACATTTAGCCAGACATTTCTCTCTTAAGCTCTTTCCCATCATTTTTCCTCTAGCACAACTTAACCAATGGGCCAAACAACCTTTAAGATGATTAACCTTAAATAGGACAAGGTTTGCAACAAAGAACCAAGGACGAAACATGCCAGCTTTTGTTCTTGCACCTGACACAGCAAATTGCAAGAGAATGATGTCTCAGAGATGAGTTTTGTAGGGGTGCGACATGATTTTTTAGTTTTTATGTCAGAGTCTAGGCAGTTAGGCTATGCACCTGTTCAAACGTACAATTTATTTGACTGATCTACATAGATTTGTGGTGGCTGTAATTGGTGTCCAGATGTTTACAGCAGTTGTGTTATGTATAGTTTTCTTGTATCTTTTATGGGTGAGAACCCCAATATAACATCAAGTTATTGATAAGAGAAACAAGAAGCCCCCTCATGGTTAAAAGATCATCCACAAACTTCTGTTGGTCAACTAATCTAAAATCTCTTTATCCCACTAATTAATTTTAATACAATTTAATTCTTTTCTGAAAAAACGAAGGCAAACAAGCTCCAAATGGAAGATAAATAATGGCATCAAGTTCTAAAGGCTATTGTATTCCTTTCCTTCAATTCATAGGTAGAGAGCTCCAAATGGAAGATAAATAATGACATCAAGTTCTAAAGGCTATTGTATTCTTTTCCTTCGATTCATAGGTAGAGAGCATTAATGTCACATTGAGGAAGCTTAGGAGTGTATCATATCCTCTATTTGAAGCCCTAATTACATCATCCCTTTTGGAAATAAGATTTAATAATAAATAGAAAATAATAAATAATAAATAGTTAAAATAAAAATAAAAGGAATAAAAAGATAATAATAAAACATAATATATCATTATCAAATTTCAATCAAAATGTCCAATTCATTTTAATCTATGATTACCCTCCACTAATGTTATTAATGTAATCAAACATCCAAGATTGAATAGATCTAATACATCAAATATTTGATAAACAAATTATATATATATACAATTATAATATAAATATTAAATATATTATATATTTGATGTATACATTGAATATATTTAATATTATATTTTACAAATAAATATTATATACATATAATTAATATATCTATATTTTAGTAAAATATGAATACATAAAATATATATTAAATATATAATCAATAAATATAAATATAAAACCAAATATATATTAATCATGGACTTAATTAAAAAAGCGACTAAAGGTCGTGACTTCAGGGGAAGTCACGAGCCTTGCCCACCACGCAGGAGTATAAGGTCTCCATCAGGAAAGGAAAAAGGGATATAGGATTTTGGTCATATAACATCCATCCAGGAATACAAAGGCAAACAGAGGTAACCAATCAGAGAGGGTGGTGTATTACAGTCAGCAACCAAACCAAATTTATACAGTTCCAAATCATATCGTGAGGAGATTTTGGAATTTGCGATGGGACGTATGGGTCTGGGTGCGCACTTGAAAATCAAGTACTAAGTTAGAGTTGATGATCATATGAGGAATTGAGAGAAAAGGGAAACAGGTAACGTGGAAGTTGTATTATCTGGTTTACATATTCAGTGCTCAAGAGAGCCTTTAACATTCATGTCAGAGGAGGTACCAATCCATCCTACTGCAAGGATAAATATGCATAAGTAGAAGGCAGTATTGCAGACCCAACGCAGTAGAGTATAGAAGAGACACATATATAAATCAGACACAGCAATAATCTACAAAGGTCGTGAAAGTAAAGAACGTTTAAGCCAGATAATATATCGGTTGTCTATTTAGATGAATATATGGAATATACTCTGCCGCCAGAAATAGAGAAAGTTCTGTCGAGGATGAGGGAATAAGAAGGAAGAAAGAATAGACATCGAGAAAAAGAAGACTTAAATCAATACATTCATATCTTCAACTGTGTATATATATATATATATATATATATATATACTCAGGAAGATTTATATGAGTTCATTTGTAATCAGTGATATCTGGGAAAAATTGTAGGGTAAATTGGAAACGGGACATTACAGTGACTAAAGCAAACTGCTCAATTCAGTACTTCCCTCTTTCAATAGGGAGAGAATTTGTGATCGAGTCTTGACCAACAAGAGAGGGACATGGACTTTCTCAACCTTCAGGTTGAAGAAGCCAAGGACTCGACGAAGTAGGAACGCTACAGGCTTTAACTGAGGAATCTTGATATACTAAGGTTTATATAAAATAAAATTTCAAAAAACGACTAACTTTCGATACATAACTAAATTGAAAGTTGACTAAGTGAAAATAACAATATTTTCATTAGGTAAACAAATAGAGGTAAGTGCATAGAATTAGTTAACTTGTATAAGTTTTGAGCCTTGCTCACCATGGCTATAAAATATATGCCTTTCTGTTCTATAACAAGCTTGTCCCTTAACCAGGGATTTTGTGAGTTGCGTTGTAAGAGTCCCCAGTCAATAACAAGGTCCCAATACGTGCTAACAATCGTTGCAATTGATGACATAAAAATAGACATTAATCTCCAACCTTCGCGTTTTGTCTGCTCATATGCTGTCCTAAGTACAACAGACAAAATTGTTGAGAAGTACTTTAAAGCATTATATCCTTGCAATGTATCACTTTCTTCAACCAAGCGCCGCATACACTGCAATACATATTTGAAACTATAAATAGTTTGCATGTTATAAATGAATTGCGCATTGATCACCACATTTTCTTTATAATAAAATATACCAAAATAATACCTAACACTTCAAATTACTTTAAAAAACGATGTCATGTTGAAAACATATGCCTGGGCGATATCCTTTTAGAAATGAGAGATATATATGTAGAAGACCTGAAGAAATCGAATCCAACAAGGGATGACTGCTACAATAAAATGGAAGGTGGTATAGATATTGTTTCCTTTGATTGTGCAGTAATCGGTTTGTCTTATTTTAAAGTCTCCCGAGCTGTAGTAGCATATGAAGTACTCAAAAACCCTTAATGCCTGTACCTGGAGGACATGAAAGCTGAAATAATTAAATTTTCATTTCAGATATAAGGAGACATTACTGAGAAAATATTATAAGAATCCTTTCTCCTCTAGAAACAGGGATTAAAGCCAGTTAATTATATCAGACTTCCAAATGGACGCATTACAAAGCATATTTCATAAGGGCATGTATAAAAGATAACATAGAACAATAATACTACCATAGCATTTATAGGACATCCTTATAGACATCAGAGCAAGATAGAAAACATACAACAGCAGTATGTAAAGTAGTTTAAGCATATGAAAAGTTAGGCTTCCTGCAATATGCCCATACGGTAATCAACAAAGAGATGCATTGTTGTAAGAGAGCTATATCAGTCACATTTTCCTCCATTTGTTGGGCCATGCCATGAAGAGTATCAATGATGTTGGGTAGAGAGTAGGAGGAATTAGATGGTGGTAAATGTTTTGGGAGCTTTTTACAAGAGGAGTCAGAGGGTGGTACTTATTTTGGGAGATTTTTGGGGGTGTAAATGTTGATATAGAAATGTTACATCCCTCAAAATTTTCATGATTAGGGCCAATCTAGCCTTATAGGGTACAGTTATTGTTCTTCTCACTTTTCAGCAGCAAACAGCAGAACACAAGCACAGGCAGGATTCTTAAAACAGATTTCAGTATAATTAAATAGCAGATGCAGAAGCTCAAAACGTGAGGGTTGAGTACAAACCGCTGAACACAAGAGAAGATTGTTTGAACAGCATATGAGCATTCAAGGGACAGACATCTCATCATTGAACACTAGAATGAAGGCAAACTCAACTGAAAGCAACCAGATTAAAATACTGATTAAATACCTTACATATTTAGGTAGTCATTGTTTTTCTCACTTTTCGGCAGCAAACAGCAGAACACAAGCACAGGCAGGATTCTAAAAGCAGATTTCAGTATAATTATGTAGCACATGCAGCAGTGATGATTCAGAACAGAAGATGCAATTTGTAAGTTATTGTTATTGTTTTGTGGTTAGGAGGTGTGGTCGGAGGGGATGATTGTTCCTCCTGATTGAAGAGAACTTGTTGCCCTAATTGTTCTAGCCTCTTGCTTCCACTTAAGTGTCATATACACCTAGGTTGGTGGATACACATTTTAGGTATGATATTCCTTGAGCATTTTGAGACTTGTAGACTAATCAATGTTATGCAGCAGAGTGATTTTATAATAAAAGATTTATATCAGTACTAAATGTCATATAATGTTATTTTGCGATTCATTTCATGATAATCTTGCAAACCCTGGATGGTAGCACTGCTGCAGGCTATCCTCTTGTATACATTTCATTTCGTAACTTGGACAATTTATCACCAATCATTATAGCATATCATTCGATCTGTGTTGGCATCGAACAAGTTGGCATTATGAATAGATTTGGTCGGGGTCAAACTTGGACAATCTACCAATGGCTTGCATTGCATTCATGTTATCATACCACCCATTTGGTATTGAATGAATTGGCATTATCGACCCTGTTGGAATGAATGAAGCTTAGACATTTTGCCCAAGGCTTGCATTATGTTCATTCAGTCCCCCAATGAGGAGTTGATTATGTTGGCACTATCGTCTACATATTTTGGTCAGGTTGCTGCCCTTCATTCTATTGCATGAATTGTAGTTGATGTCGCCAAAGCATTATATGCTCTCATCCTGCCCATTCCGAAATCTGGGTGATCACAAAATGTGGAGGCATTGCATGTGTTTCTATATTGTGAAAAAAATGGTAGGGTCAAATCTTGCAAAGTTTGTTTAGGCTCTTTTCTCCATGTTAGGTTTCTTGAGAATACTATTACCCATTCCATGGTGCTCCTTTATATATCTTCAATAGGAAAGATATCTTTGACCTTTGCAACATGTTTCTTCTCTATCTCTTAATGAAATCCTCTACTTGGTGGCAACCTTGTAGATATATCATCTAACACCATTAGCAGAATGAGTTCAACAAAACAAGGGCTTGACTCTTCCATGATACTCAGCTTTTGTTGAGGAAAACGATACAACTTGTTGCTTCTTATTGGTCCATGTGACTACACTCATACCAAGGCTAATAACATATCCAAAAGTAGAAATCTTTGTAATGTCCCCGTCATTAAATCAATAATAAAACTATTGTATTTGGGTCCCGATCGATTTAGTTTATCTCGGGCCCATTTTTATTTATTGGCGTTGGTGTAGTTTTTGCCATCGGCTCTATTTGTGCACCCTCGGGAGTTTTCCCAACGGGTATTTATGCTCGGCGTGTAGGTTGGATTTAATATGTTGAGATTTGATATTTGATTTGTATTTGCGAATTCCTGTTGGGATTCTGCTGCTCGCCATTTCAGAGGTGAAAGATCCTCCCTATTTGGTTTGTTACAATTTCGGTGGGGATCCAACCTCACCCTATTATGTTTGTTCTCTTGTTTCGAAACTGGCAAATCTGAAATGCTATATAAATATATTGTTGTTCTATTTGCAAATACTTATAGCCTGGGCACAACAAGGTACCATACGTAGCAATTGGGCGTATCGTACAAACTCCATCCTTTCCGTACAACCTGCAACAACCACCATACGGTATCTCCACTGTACAGCCCAGACAACATTATCCGAACGGTCACTCCTCCGTACGGCCTCCAAGCCACCTACCGTGCGGACATCCCAATCGTGTTCCCTATTTTCCGTACGGCCTGGGCAACAACCACCGTACGGTCCTGTGTACCGTACGGCCTCAAGCCAATACTGTGCGGACCCTCCAATCCTGTACGGCCACAAACAACCACTTATCGTACGGCCTGCGTAACCACCCCACCATACGGTCATCTCCTTACCATACGCCACTACTATGCGAAAACGTCATTGTTGCACCATTCAAAGTTTTCCTCCAGAATAAGAGAGACACCAGGGTTTGGGAACATTACAGTGGTACCAAAGCTGGTGATTCTGCTAGCTTGTGGGTATTCAATGAGAGTTTATTCAAGGAAAAAGAGGAGATATCACTCAGTCGGTGGAATGGCGGACCCCCAAGATCCTGCCGCTGAAGTCATGACTCTTCTGAGAGAGTTCACTAGGAACCAGGCACAGATAAATGACACTCAGCGCCTCATGGAAGACACATTGCGAAAATTGGCTGAAGGCAAGATATCTGCTGAACAAAGTGACAATTCTGTCTCAGGAAGGGCAAATCCCCAAACCGTACGCTCTCGACCGTCAATGCCAACTTTCCCTCCATGGACGGAAGAATAGATACAAGATCAACTTCGGGAAGATTGGAGGAATGCAAATATGGAAGGAGATATATCCTACGAAGATTATGCTGAGTTGAGAATGAGATACTCTAGTGGAAACAAGCATGGCTATTATAATGATGATCTCAGATAGAAGATTGGCAAAGTTAATTTGTCATCCTTTGATGGATCTGGAACTATCTCAGCTCTAGTATGGGTGCAAAAAGTAGACACATATTTCCAACTCAACCCTATGCCGGAGGATGAGGCCATCAAATTTGCTGCACTGCATTTGGAAGGAATAGCCCACAAATGGTGGCATCATGGCATGGTTACTCTCGGCCACGATCAAATAAATTCCTACGCTGAATTCACTAAGAGACTGATAGATCGTTTTGATGGAAGGGATCCAAAACTAAATTTCAAAGAATTGGCTCAACTAAAGCAATCTGGCATAGTCAATGGTTACATAACAGATTTTCAAAGAATGTCTGTCTTGGTAATAGATATTTTAGAAAGACGATTGGTGGTGTTGTTTATGGATGGACTGGCGGAACCCTTGGAAAGTATGGGTGAAAGGATTCAACCCCATCACACTCACGGAGGCAATTAAGAAGGCACGCGACATGGCAACATCTTCTTCTTCTTCCACCAAATATTACTCATAGTCCAAACCACCTCTCGCTCAGAAGGAGAAAGACAACAGACCCCCAACTAGGAAGCCCCCGTTGGATGAGGCAACTAGGCAGGAACTCAGAAGGAAGAAACTGTGTTTCAACTGTAAGGAGCCATGGGTACCGGGACATCGATGCCTTGGCAAAGGAAAAATCCATTACATTGAGGTACCAGAAGACAAAGGGAATGAACAACAAGCTTCAGGGGAGGTAAACATCAATTGTGCCGAAAGAATTGCCACACTCTTGAAAAGAAGAGGCGCCATTGCTACCCTGGCAGGGACTCCAAGGTGTACTGTATTCCGGGTCCGGGGTACCCTCCAAGGGCAACGGGTCGTGGTCATGCTTGACAGCGGAGCCACACTCAACTTCATTAACTCATCGCTGGTGAGTCGGCAGAGCTTGTGTACAGAGGCACACCAGGGATTTGACGTCAAGATGGCAGGAGGAAAACTGTTAAAATGCACCCATCTGGTTCCGCAACTCAGCATCACCATGGTAAACCACACAGTGACGGATGATTTCTTCGTGGTCGATCTGGACGACATGGACGTCATTTTGGGCATTCAATGGATGGAAACATTGGACAAATACACACAAAGTTTCAAACGAATGGAGTTATCCTTCGAGGTTAACAGCAAAAAGATTGTGCTGAGAGGGATGTTGAATGGAGGACCGAGAGAAGTTTCAGCTCGACGGATGGAAGCAATCTTCAGACAGGACGATGTGGTCTGGGCAGCACACTATTTTGCCTTGACAGAACCTATACAGAGACAAAGAACAGACCACCAAGATGAAGAGCTTCAAACGGTTTTGGATAGACATCACCAAGTCTTTGCCGACATACCATCAAGCATATCACCACACCGAGGGTTTGAACACACCATTGAGATGGAGACTGGCACCAAACCGGTTATCACTGCGCCATACCACCACCTTAAGAGGCTAAAAGATGAGATTGAAAAAACAATACAGGAACTCCTTGACAAAGGTTGGATTAGGCCCAATTCCAGTCCTTTTGCATCATCAGTAGTGTTGGTTAAAAAGGATGGAGAGTTGTGAATGTGTGTAGACTACCACGGCTGAACAAAAAGACCATCAAGAGCAGGTATCAAATCCCCAAGATCGATGAATTACTGGATGAGTTACACGGCGCCGTCTATTTCTCCAAAATAGACCTCCGTTCGGGGTATCACCAAATCCGCATGAGGGAACAAGATGTGGAGAAAACAGCATTCCATTCCAATTATGGGCATTACGAATTTTTGGTCATGCTATTTGGATTGACCAACGCGCCAGCTACATTCCAATCTTGCATGAATCACATTTCTAACAAACAACTGCGTAAATTCCTGTTGGTGTTCTTTGATGATATACTGATCTACAACAAGTCATGGGAGGAGCACTTAAAGCATTTGGAAGAAGTGCTCAGAATTATTAAGTCACAACTTTTGTTTGCCAAAAGATCCAAATGTGAATTCGGGATGACAGAGATATTATATTTAGGGCACATTGTCAATAGCAGAGGAGTTCAGGTACATCAAGAGAAGATACAGGCTATCTTGGATTGGCCACCTCCGAAAACTCTTTCGGAACTACGTGGATTCTTTGGGTTGTGTAGTTACTATAGACAGGTCGTGAAGGGGTTCTCACAGCTCAGCGCGCCACTCATCAACCTAACAAAGAAGGGGTCTTTCCAATGGAGTGAACGGGCACATCAGACTTTGAGAAACTCAAGAAGACTATGAGTTCCTACATTGTTTTAAGCCCCTAAAAAGGAAAATAAAGTTCATTTTTTCATGTAAATCTTGGTCAAATAAAAAGTTGTAAGAAGCAGAAAGCATTTGTGAGTAGAATTTTATGGATTGCAGATGAAGATTGCTTCACAATCTTAGAATGATGCTTGTGTTAAGATTTAGGATCGCTGCAAATGTAATAGCACTGCCTATGATGTATGTGTTTTTCAAATGCAGCAATCTCTCTTTCATTTATATTAAGAATGAGGCTAGGAGAGACATGTCCCTTCATGGGACATGACTATTCATTATTATGAGATTGATATAATGACAATTCATTATGTATATATATATATATCTTTGAATCATTATTATATTAATTTCTCCTAATAGTATTTTAGATATATCTATATACATATATATATTATATCTCACATAATATATATATATATATATATATATATATATATATATATATATATATCTTCAATAGTCTAGTCTCAGAGTATTTATCCGATAGAAGCTACAAAACATCAACACTCCCACTTAGCTAGGGAGCATAAACACAGGATATAATATTACCTCAACGTAATATAAGAATGGCATGTTTAAGAATATCCTTGATCAGAAGATATTCACCATTAGATATCATCTCATGATATATCAGTAGTAATGGCCTCAGAATATCAAGTCGCATGATATTTACCAAATACTCAAAAATGTTCATAAGGTATGTGCACACGTATTCTCAATAATACTTACCATAAGAACATTATATTCATGGTTTGCTTAAGGAAATTAATCCACCATGCAAGATATAATCTATCATGATCTTCTTACACATCATAAGATATCCATCATAATAGAAGATTAAGTTATTGTAAGATCGTCACTTTCCAATAACTTTAACTAATACAAGTGATAATCATTTCGAAGTCGTCACTTCCTCATGATGTACACAGGGGGCGGGCCCATTAATTACATGGAGTCACAAACATGACATCCACCATGCCTCAACGCAGAGGGTGGAAACAAGGGATTTCACCTCAAACTGAACTCAACACTCGAACTGATGATATTGAGACAGGAACATCACATGGGAGTAACTCAATCGTGAGTAACTTACACGGAAGCAACTCAACTAACAAACTAGACTTGCCCCCAGTCTGTGTGCCAACTAAACAATCATACCAGTCATCAAACAGATGCACCGATGGACTCTGTAACGGGTAGATATCCTTCACATGAGGATCAAATATAAAACTGTAACCACTCCTCATTGTGTACACCTCAGTAAACTACTCAACAAAATCTGATTGGCATCCTGTAAAAACTGTGTGATCATCTGGTGTACTAAAAGAATCCCAATCATCATCATCCTCACTCATCACCTGAAAGGGATCATCACTGAACTCAAATAATGTATTGTCATATGACATAGTGACATCCATATCAACTAAGGGATTGTTCACAAAGTGAACAACTCCTGCCTGTAGATCTGAATAAGATATCTGTGAGTTGTGAGAGACATGATGTCTAATCTACTCTACCTGAATGGACTCATGTCTCTAAGAATCCTCACTATCTGCAATAAGTCCCTGTAAACTATGATCATGGGATTCATCCAAAATCTTCTCGAAGTCATCACCCAACATCCCATAGGGGGTGTCATACCCAATGCGGCTCATAGCATCCTCAAATGTATCATCAGATGTGTCCATACTCAATCGTGAGTAACTTACACGGAAGCAACTCAACCGACAAACTGGACTTGCCCCCAGTCTGTGTGCCAACTAAACAATCATACCAGTCATCAAACAGATGCACCGATGGACTCTGTAACTGGTAGATATCCTTCACATGAGGATCAAATGTAAAACTATAACCACTCCTCACTGTGTACACCTCAATAAACTGCTCAACAAAATTTGACTGGCATCCTGTAAAAACCGTGTGATCATCTGGTGTACTAAAAGAATCCCAATCATCATCGTCCTCATCATCATCCTCACTCATCACCTGAAAGGGATCATCGCTGAACTCAAATAATGTATTGTCATATGACATAGTGACATCCATATCAAATAAAGGATTGTTCACAAAGTGAACAACTCCTGCTTGCGGATCTGAATAAGATATCTGTCAGCTATGAGAGACATGATGTCTAATCTGCTCTACCTGAATGGATTCATGTCTCTGAGAATCCTCACTATCTGCAATAAGTCCTTGTAAACTATGATCCTGGGATTCATCCAAAATCTCCTCGGAGTCATCACCCAACATCCCACAGGGGGTGTCATACCCGATGCGGCTCATAGCATCCTCAAATGTATCATCATATGTGTCCATACTATCAGCTCCCACATCTCCTGATGAAATCTCATCTGCGGACAAGTGTCTCTGCACACATGACTCAACGTCAAGTTGTGCACCAATAATGCTAGAGCACGAACTGTCATCAACTGACCCCGCTGTAATGCCCAGATCACCAACCTCACCACTAGGAGACTCCGTACATGTCTCTGTCCTATCTGAGGAAGCAACTGCCTCCTGAACTGGAGCAACACTACTACAGCTAACATAAACATCTCCAATAATAACTCCCTCCATGAAAGAGTCTGAACTCTCAGTGATAACTGCAACATCAACTGCCTCTGTACAATCCGTAGTGACTGCTCTGGGAGCCTCAACCCGCTGATGCTCAGCACTGCTGTCATCCAATGGCACTGAAACATACACTGGTTCCGGTGTAATAAATCCATCATCAGCACTGCGAATGGGAATAGCAAGTGTTGAACTAGATGTAGGAACATCAACATCACGAACAACTCTCAAAGAAAACTCTAGCCTTCTCCCTTGCAAACTCGATGTCGGCCTTCTGAAGGCAGAGACCATATATCTCGTTGCCCTATCTACTGTAACTGGATCCAACAAACTCTCTGCCAATCTCTGCTGATGCAATCTAAGTCTCTCCATGCTGATCACTTTTTAAAAACTTCTGAATAAAAATGAATCCAAACCCCATAGGATGGAAGGAAAATAGCTCTGATACCACTGTGAAGAGCCCAACTGGCTCTCAATAAAAAACTGGTTTGATAATTAAATTGCAATTGTTTTGTAGGTGTTTTCAATACTTATAAAAGTTTTCATAAACATTCCATTACAATATGCCAAAAAAATAACAACAAATCAAATTCCAAATGCGCCTAGTCTGCTTTTTAAATCAGAATTTTAAGTCAAATTGTTACTAAATAACAATAACAATGACAACAAATTATTTTAGGCACCTTAGATACCAATGGGCGGCAGAATATTCCAACGCAACTAAATGAGAAATGACGCCAGCTTTAAATACAATAACAGTACCGTATGGTACTAGGAAATGTCATACGGCTCCTTGCCTTAACACAGCTCCTCAATCCCTAACGCAGCCACTGTATATTTGCTTCAGCTCCTCAACCAATAATTAAAATAATTATTCCAGCAGTGTACGGTTCCATTCCCATGATGTACGACCTAGCATTACTTTTGTACGGCAACCTTGTCTAGTGTTTGCAGTTACAACTTGCTGCTAACCAATTCCAAAAGATTCCATCTCTCAATTCACTAATCAATAATCAATAGCATATGAGCAGCCAATAAGTCTGACAATCATGAACAGCATGATCAACAAATCTCTCAATCAAATCTGAACCTCAACAAGAAGACAAATCAAACCCCAAGAGAATTAAATGATTTGCCTGTAGAATTACTTCTCATAAATCCAGTATACATCAGCACTGGATTTAATTCAGAATCAGAACGAGCTCTCTCCTGGAAGAAGACCAAACTCGACAAATCTTAGAAGAACTCTCTCCAAAAATGAAGACCAAGCTCCAGAAACCCTAGCTTTTCCAAGCAAAGCAGAATTCTCACATAAACAATTTATCAAATCAACAATGGGTAAATAAAAGTGTTGTTTTGAGTTGTACTTGTAGCTTTTTTGGAAAAAGCACAATTTCACTTTTTTAATATAAAGGGATTTTAAATGATAATTTCACTTTATAACAATAAAGTTATAAAGTACTTAAGTCATTAAATTAAAATACTTTTAATTTAATAACAATATCTTTAAAAACAAAGCCACTAAATTTTGCTAACTGAAACCAACTCATTTTCGACACCAGAGCCCAAACGCTAATTGCCCTGCCAGAAATAACCCACTGCCAAAAATAGCCAGCTGCTAAAAATAGACTTACTAAAAATAGTAAGCCTCTCAAACTGCAAATTCCTTGAAGCTCGATCCTGAAGCATCTGACAATCCGTGCAGACACTGCTAATCCTGGCCATACCCAAAATACCACTTACTAAAAATAGTAAGTCGACCGAATTGACCCGAATGAAGAGCAGACCTGATAAACTGAATCCCTAGAATGGAATCCCAAAACTGGCTCTGACATCTGACCCCCTCTGATCGCCTGATTAGCCTGCGAGGGTCGTCAAACCAAGCTAATCCCGAAGTCTGAAAAATGGGGACACTACACTTAGTTTCTAGGGATCTTCATAAATAGTTATCCACGAAATGAGATACACAAGACTTGGTGGAATCTCCAAATGAAGTTTGAAATCACACAAAGCCCCCCACGCAAATAGGAACACCCAAACCTCAAGGCCACCTAGCAAAACTGAAACCGAAACCCAAAACACAAGAAAACCAAAACCACCTAAGCAAACCAGGCTCAGGAGAAACAAAACCCTAAACTAACAACCAAAACTACAGAAAGCCAAAATCGCACCAACAGGAAACGAAACAGGGGAAGAAAACCAAAATCCCCTCTAAACTAGAAGAAAACCTACGAAAGCGGGAAACCAAAACGAAAGAACGGAAGGGAAAACCTAGACTGACTATATACAGGGTAGGCTTCTAGAGGGAAACCTACGGGCAGAAATAATGCTTGAGGAATTGCCCATTGACGAGCAACGGGACTTCCTTTCCTGTTAGAGTTCTCAGCTTGAATGCATTATCTCCTAGTATCTCAGAAATTTGAAAAGGCCCCATCCATAGATTATCAAACTTGTCGTGATCGCCTCTCTTTTCATGGGCCTTATCCCAGCAAAGTACCAAATCTGAAATTCGAAAATCCTTAACTCTGGCCATTCTGTCGAACCATCTTTTAACCACGGCTTGATGTTCTGCAAACTTTTCCAATGCCTGATCTCTTTTCTCTTCCAGGAGTAGTAATTGTGTCAATCGTGTGCGTGCTAGGTCTTCTCCTTCAATATATTCCTGCATAAACTGCAATGTCGGGATCCTCAACTGAATGAGAAAAATTAGATCTTGTCCATAAACCAAATGATAGGGAGATGTCCCTATAGAGCTCTTGATTCTTACTCTGTCTTCCCAAAGTGCAAATCTCAGCTGCGTATGCCAGTCCCTAGGATTTTTGTCCAACAACTTCTTGATAGCACTTAACAGATTCTTATTTGTTGACTCAGCTAACCCATTCGCTTGTGGATAGTAATTTCATGAAAACTTTAGGGTGATCCAATAATCAAACGCCCAGTTTGAAAACTTCAAAGATTTAAATGCATTACCATTGTCGCATACAAGAGCATGTGGACATCCGAATCTCATGACAATATTTTCTTCAAGAAACTTGATGACAACCTCCATCGTGCAATTCTTTAGTGCTTGAGCTTCCGACCAGCGAGTGCAACAATCATTAGCAGCTAGGATGTACCTGTGTTGTCCTGAAGCGGGTGGACTAATTGGACCAATAAAGTCTAATCCCCACTTTGCAAAAGGTCTTACTTCAATAACAGGTTGCAAAGGCATTGCAAGATTTCTCTCGCACGTTGCCGCTACTTGACATGTGTGACAAGTTTTTACATGTTCGTAGGCATCTTTAAACAATGTGGGCCAGTAATATCCTGTCGTTGAAATCTGGTGGGCCATAGAGAGACGACTTTCGTGACTGGTCCCATGCTATGAAAATGTTCAAGTATCTGCTTTGCTTCTTCTTTTCTGGCACATCTCAAATAGACTCCATCATGATTCTTCCTGTATAGAACTGCTCCTTGAAGCATAAATTGTTGACTTTTCATTCTCAAGGCCTGCTTTTGGACAGAATTTAGGTGCGTAGGAGACTTGTGATTCAGGAGGTAGTAAACAATGTCATCATACCATTCATCCGGGGATACTTCTTCCATCACATATACTTGTTGAACCAATCTGGGACCAATTGTTGCGAATGTCTGTGTCAGAGCTTGTCCTCGAACTAGCTTCATAGGTTGTATCTCCATGTCATATTCTTGAATGATAGACATCCATTTTCCTCTTCTTTCTCCCAATTCATTCTGTATCAATAGTGTCTTCACTGCCACATCTGGGACAATTGCAAAAACCTTGCTTCTCAAAATATAATGTCAAAATTTCATGATTGCCTTTACCAAAGCATAGGCTTGCTTCTCTATGTTTGGATATTTCAATTCTGCATCCTTCAATGGTGAGCTCATAAAGGCAATAGGATGTTCATCTTTCTCCTCCATCCTCTGAGGGAGGATAGCTGCACAGGTATGCTCTGATGCAAACGAATATATGTAGAATGGCCTAGTATAATTTGGACTGATCAAAACAGGAGCATCCACAATTGCTTGTTTTATCTCCTCAAAAGCCCTATTTGTTGCAGGTGTCCAATCTATCTTTGCACCTTTCTTCAACATGTCGTTTAGTGGCTTGACTATTTCTGCAAATCCCAAAATGAACTTCCTTACGAAGTTAATTTTGCCAAAGAATGACTTTAACTCTTTCTGACTCGCTAGCAACCCCAACTTTGAAATTGCTTCGATGCGCTCAGGATCAATTGAGATTCCATGCTCTGAAATCACATGTCCCAACAATTTTCCCTCGGATACTACGAGCATGCCAAGAAAACATAGTGAGATCATCCATGTATATAATGATACATTTACCGACCAAATCCTTGAAAGCATAATCCATGGCTCTCTGAAAGGTGGCTCCGGCATTAATCAAACCAAAGGGCATTCTTCTATATGCAAATGTGCCCCACTTAGTGGTGAATGTTGTTTTCAATCTGTCTTCTTCTTCAACCATCACCTGGTTATACCCAGAATAACCATCTAAGAATGACATCATTTGGGATCCATTCACAACTTGTATAACTTCATCTAGCGATGGCACTGGATAATTGTTCTTCTCTAAAGCTCTGTTAAGATTGCGAAAATCTACGCACAATCTTATTTCTCCACTCTTTTTTCTAACAGGAACCAAGTTGGCGACCCACGTCGAGTGTTTGACAGGAAAAATTATTCTAGCAGAAAGCAATTTCTTTACTTCTTGATGGATCAGGGGCTCTAACAAGGGATTTATCGGTCTCTGCCTTTGCCGGAATGGTTTACTATTTGGCTTCAATGGGATTGTGTGTGTGATGAGGGAGGTATCATAAGTTTTCAAATCTTCGTATCCCCATGCAATCACATCTGGGAATTCCCTCATAAGCTTCAGAATATCTTCCTTTTCCCGAGGAGTACAAACTTTACCAATAAAAACATTCTTGACATTTTCTTTAGTTCCTATGTTCACCTTTTCACATTCCTCTCCTTCAGTTGTCTGATACTTGAGGGCACTCAATCTGTCTGAATCAAAAATTCTTTCTAGCTCAATCATCCCCTTAGGAACAGTATTTGTCCTCAAATTCATTATCTCATCTATTTCAAACTGAGCTTGTTGTGGTTCTCCCTCATCGATGACTTGTGCTTCAAAGACCTTTCAACTGGTCAAGAAATCAAGGATATGCTTATCATCTTCAAATACTTGGAAGTTTGTTATGTTGTCCGGAACAGATGGCACCGAAGTCAATTCAACTGTGAGCTTCTTCACACAATCCATGGCTAATGGTTCTAAAGAACTTGCAGATTGAGCTAATGAATTTGCAACCGGATTGCACATTCGATTTATTCTTTTGATGTTGAAGGCATCAAAGCTTTCAATCAAATCCCAAACTCTGTTGTGATACCGACCCAATCTTTTATCATGAAATGCGTACTGTTTTCGAACTTGTCCTACTACTATGTCTGAATCTCCACGCACGTACAAGATCTTGGCACCTTTTTGGATAGCGAGGAGCAAACCAAAAACCAATGATTCATACTCAGCAACACTTTGTGCAAGGAAACTGCAATCTATGTGTTGCGAGATAGGCTTCCTCTGTTGGGCTAACAAGTTCAACACCGGCTCCACTTCCTTTCTTCGATTTTGACCCATCAAATGATAGAGTCCAAACTTGATCATCAACTTGAGTACTGGAAGGTTCACCCTTTGATAATTTCTTCACATCCCTTTTAACTTCTTTATATTGTGGTTCTAACGTCGCTACTTGACTTGGATATTCCTCATTGACAACTTCAAAATTTCGTGCCACCGATACTTGTGGGACCATCTTTGAAACTTGTGCAACCGCAGCTCTGCACATCGTACATGACATTTCAGAATGAAAAGCATTATGTATTCTGCACCAATTAGGAAGCAATAGATTCTGAATATGAGCATCTTTCCCTAGCTCAACTTCTTGTTTAACACTTTTCAAGACATTCTTGAAATTTTCAAACATTCCTTCTGTCATTGATGGTTCTGAATTATTATCAGTTTGTGCCTCTACCAACCTGGGCATCATGTCTGGGCATCCTCCTTGGTTGTAATCTTGTAACTTCAAAATTTCCCCAGTTTTAGGTGCATAAGAGCCCAAACTTGTTTCCATGAAGAGAATCTCATTATCTTCTCCATATTCGGTTATCAACAATCGGAGCCTTGGGTGTGCTCTCAATCCTTATCTGATTTGGGATCCCTCTCCATGTGAACCGCATGTGCGAAAAGTCAGTCGCTATGTATCCATTCAGTTTGCTTCCCCATTCTCTACTTAAAAGCAGTCCATACCCTTCTGGAATGTCCACAACTAATATGTCGATACAGCTCTGAACTCGTGGATCTGAAGCCAATTGCATATGAATATTATTCAGTTCTCCTACAACTGGAACTTCTGTTTTATCTAACTAAGTCACCTTCTTATCTGTTTGTAATGGGACTAATCCCAATTTTTTACATATGTCAAGGGGCATTACATTACTTGATGCTCCAGAGTCAATCAAACAGTTATGCAACATTATTCCAAAAATTTGGACTGACACAAGGAAAGGGGCAGACTCTTCTTTTCCCCGGTAGAAAACCACAGGTTTTTGTGCTCTAGGGTTGAATTCCTCATTGTTCACATCCTGTTGGGTGTTGCTCCCACTTGTCATTTGTTCTACGAGAGCAGTAGGATCTTGATTGTTTCTCCTCTTTGAAGTGACGAGTCATTTCGTAGGATTCCTTCCTCAGAAAAGTTTTGTACCATCCCGATGAAGCTTGAACTTTGTGCATTTTCAACAACATTTGTGTTTTGTGCAAAACTAGATTGAGGATTGCTAGGGGGACCTCTGGGTGGGTATGACGTATTCTACGAGATGATTTGTGGAGGTGCATCATTCAAACTCCCCAACAATGTGTCCCTTATCTCAAGAATTTTCATCAGTTCATACAATGGTAAACTTACTTTTATCTTCTTGAATTCCTCCAGTACGCAAGAGCTCAACCTCTTGAATTCCTCCATAGGAGGATTTTCTTTCTGCCTGTTGTGACGTTGTCAAACCTCGCCCATCCGCAATGGGACCCCCTTTCCCTCTGCAGTCCAGCCTGGCCCGTTTTGTTTTAAGCTGTCAGCAACAGTATCGAATAAAAGATTTTCCTCCCGATTATCATGGAGTAGCAGAATATGAGGAACGAAGGAATCTTCTCAAGGCACAATCCGCGACCACCTCCAAATCCCGAATTTTCCTTCCCTTGGGCGCATTTTCAAGAACGTCATGGAATGTGTGCTGAGGACACAATCCGCCACCAAAGCAAAATCCCGCCCAAGCACTTTCCGGAGTGCATAAAGAAGTGGAGGAATTTGTGCTTAGGACAAAATCCTTCACACATGAAGAATCCCACTCCCGCATTCCTTGTAGCGCAAATTTCATCAAGTCACGGAATGTGGGATGAAGAAAAATCCTTAACTCACTCCAAATAGCGCTCCCAGCCTCCTTGGAGAGCGAGTCAATGTGGTCAACGGACTCTTCTCTAGGGATAAATCTGTGACTCACTCCAAAATATGCCCAAAGCAAACAAGTAGTGCATGTCTTAGCCATTCACAGAATGTGGGATGAAGAAAAATCCTTTACTCACCCAAAATCCCACTCAAATACAATCTCGGGCACAAAACAAGGTCAATCACGGAATGAATTCTTGAGGCAAAATCTGGCACCCGCTCGAACTCGCAAGTGAAGTCTTGGCACGAATTTGAAACATAAAAACTTGAAAGATCGATTTTTTAGCACGAATTCAGAAAGAAATGATAAGTTTTTTTTGGTTTTGGGTTTCAAATTTAAAATTGATTGAATATTAATTTTTTATTAATATTTAATTAATTAATCTTTGAAAAATCAAAATTTGGAAATAAAGTTTGGGATTAAATCGATTTTGTTTAAATATTTTTTTAATTGAATATTGATTTTTATTAATATTTAATTAAAACGCAAAAAATCGATAAAACAAAAAAAAAGCAATTAAAGAATAAAAGTTCACAAAATTGGAAATTGCTTTAAAAGGAGGATTTTTCTATTAAAATTGAAATTGGTTAAAGATTTATTTTATTAATCTTTAATTAATTAACTTCCCAAAATCAAAAAAATCAAAAAACAAAAAATTGGAAAATTTTGAGGTATAGGAAAGCTTCCTCATGAAGACAAGGTGCCTAAATTGGCAGATTCTAAAAAGCGGGAGAAAAACACAAACAAGTGGCAAGGAATCTTTTCAAAAAATGGAAACTTATGCTAAAATGGGCAGCTACCTAGTTTTAGCCTGCAATCTTTAAAGCAGCTTTTCGAGTTTTTGAGAAGCTATAAGAGAAGGCTTTGTTCATTTCATTCTCACACAAATCGAGAGAGCATTCTTGAGAAGATAGAAGGATTATTTCTAGGTAAGTGTGAAGAAATTTGTGAGATTTTCAAAATTTTCTTCAGTAAGTTGCTCACAGGTAAAAATCTCCATGGGGAGAGAGAAAATTGAATTTTGGACAAGATGAAGAAATTCTGGCAGATCTTTGAATTTTGGGATGAAGTGCTTTTCTCTGCTTTTTCTTTATGCTCTTATAAGTTTTTTTTTCTCTTTCTATTTTGCAGATGCCTGAACCTAGAGGAACCAGCGTAAGCAGAAGGCAACTGATCAAGAATGAACAAAGAGAATTCTACCCGGAATCCAAAATTGTCTCGAAGTGGATTGATGTGAAGGACACGAATCTTGGATGCCTCGATTTGAGCAAGTTCTAGAGGAGGATGTTTGGCTACAAAGATCATCACCGAACACACCTGGCTGCCCGGATTGTGAACAATGGAATTGTAGCTGCAACCGGATTCCCTCCTGCCTTTCAGCATGTTGAGTTGATCGTGGAATGTGCAAAACATTATCAGTCCAGTGACAGGACGATCAAGGACTCAGACGGGAATATCATTGCGGATCTCTCTCCTCCAGCCATTACTGAAGTATTTGGGATCCCTTCATCTCGAAGGTTGGTCTCGAAGACAAAGGAGCGGGCACACAGAGTCTACACGGCAGGAGTTCAACATTGTGATGAGATCATCAACAGCAAATGGATGAGGAGGAATAAAACCCACTACTGTAAGTTGCCCAAGGAGCTTGTGTGGATGGGAATTTCCACCGCGAATACAGTGATCTAATAATGATGCTCAGCAGGATATTTGGCTTACCCCACTCCTACCTGTTTGAGACATGGATGTGGTACTTTGTTCAACAGGTAGTACAGGAGTTCAATCGCATTGATTGCGCTGGGTTGATTAGCGACAACCTCGATGAGCAGCTGAGGAACCTGGAGTATACAAAGAAATTCTTCATAAGCTCATATGTAATATATATGTTGGCACAAAATACAAGGTATGAAGGACTGAGGTACAAGGGAGTCCTCGGAAGTGGAAATCCAAGGTTAAGGGTCCATGACTGTTACCCACAGCTGCATCTACATGCTATAGATGACTACACCCGGGTTAACGATGCATTTGCAATGTGCATCGTGAGAACCTTGCAGAAGGGATTGCATATGAGATTGTCTTCAGAGGCAATGAAGCTAGTGGAGGAATTTGGGGCATGGTTCATTCAGTTTCCCACCTTCTCCTATATCAGATTGTAAGGATTCTCTGAGCAGCCATTCAAGCTTCCACGGTACCCTACCGATAAAATGGTCTTGTTGGAAGTCACCAGGCAGTTGACAGCTTACGACAAAGTCCTAAAGAAGAAGAAGAAGCTAGGACTAGAATTCCCCTTGTCCATTGGAGGTAATGGAGTTGAAGTGTGTCCTTGTCTTCCAATAGCTGAGATGTCATCTGATGAGCTAAAATTCTTTCGTCTACCACTCTATCTAGGAACGCTGACTTTTGACCCATATAATAAGATTAGAGTTGTGGCAGGGATGAGGCATCAACACAAGGCTCACCTCGAGGATTTTTGGGCAAACGCAGTTGATGAGAATGAGGTAAGGAAGAGAATGTGCTTCCGATTGCCCTTGGACCTGATCAGGGCATGTAAGATTGTCCACGTTCCTGATCAGATGGAAGATGACCCAAATGTGCTACAGAGAGGTTTTAACCCAGATAAAGAAAAGGTCATTCATCCTTACGATTGGCAAAGAAAAGAGATCGTGGATCTTGATGTATTGACAAAGCCAGTTGTGGACTTCACAAGGTGGTGGGTAGAACGAAAACTTGAAAGGATAACTGTGTCGAAAGAGGATTGGACCTACAAGTTGATAGGTCATCCACAGCTGCGAGATGAGAGACCAGGGCAGCCATCTGGAGAAAGAGTAGAAGAAAGAGACATCCCATTGGGGAGTGTAGAACACAGAAAGGAGAAGGGTGCAGCTCAGGAAATGCATATAAAGAGGAGATTGGATCTTCATGTTGAAGAACCACAGCAGAAGAGATTAAGGTCTGAGGATGCACCATCTTCACCTAGTCGGACTCCCAATGTGCAGGAAATTGGAGCATTCACCCGACAGGAAGGAGAAGCAGGTGAAAGAAGAACGGAGCAAGGAGAGCAACGCATGACTAGACCAATACAAGATAGATTGAGCATTAATGCCAATGAGAGGTTCATGCCAGGAACAAGCAGGGAACAAGATGTGATGATAGAGGAGAGTCTTGGTGTCTTCTTTAAGAAGATAATTGAGGAAGAAATTCCCGAGATAGAAGCAGAGGCCCCAGTGGCAGAAGAGGAGGTTCCCACGACAGAGGCACTTGCTCCTAAAGCAATGGCAAAAAATCCTGGAGCCGAGGAGATTGATACTAGGGCAGTGCAAGGACAAGAAGAGCTAGTAGTACAGAGGGACCCAAATCCAAATGTTCCAGAGTGGCTCAAGCAGAGGATTCAGAGAAGTCAGGAAAAGGAGATAGACCCCGCAGTTGAGTTACAAGAGATTCTCGATCGAATTGACTGATCAGGAGAAAAGGGAAAAGCCAAGAAATTCACCAAGGTCGTTAGAGGAGAATCCAGATCCAAAATTTTGTAGATAGCAACTCCAGCAATCGACAAGACCAAAGATCAAATTGCTCCCAAGGAGTATCACATAACAGAGGTAGATCTTGGTCAGGCCTCTCGAGCACAAGTCATGGAGGAATTTGATGATTCAACACAAGCTGTTAAGGATAAGATGAGGAGGCTGAAAGAAAACTATCAAAGGATGAAGGAAGAGAACAGGGCTTTATGTGCATACATTGATAGCTTGCCTCGTCCAGTTCGAGAAGAGGACCCGTCTTTCGTTCCACCAACAACTATTCCAACTGAGTCAGTTGAGGCCATCGATGAGATCAGAAGGATTGCGCAGGGTGCAAAGACTTGGATTAAAGGGATCGAGGATGAGGCCTACATCCACACCAAGGAGTTAGTACGAATTCACGATAAGGCCTTGGCCATTCTTTCTCAAATTCGTTGCATAGAGGAGACTTGGGAAGATGAGCATATCTATGAGGATGAGGCAATCTCTGACTTGCAGGAGCTAATGGAAACCCCAAGGCAGGTCTTGTTTGACGGCAAGGTCATCAGAGGAGCATATGATTTCTCTCGGTGGTATTGTGCAGTTCTTCTGGCAAAGGACATGTTTGAACATTTCAGTAAGGAGTCAGCTCGATTGAAGGGGGTAGTTGAGAATATCTGGTAGGAGCTCTCCAATACCATTGCATCACTGTGGTTGCAAAGGTTGGCCGAGGAAGAAATAACAATAGACAACATGAAGGAGAAATTGGAGGAGTTCTTTAGGCTTAACTCGTTTACAAAAGATGATTTTGAGAACCTCCCTGCCTTCTCAAACAACATGCACACAGCCCAGGATCTATTGCCAGAATGGGAGGATAGCCTGAAGAGGTCAGAGCAACCAGTGTTGGCGCTGGATTTCAGACTGGAATCAGCACCAAGTGTCAGCATTGATGAGTTGGAGGCCATATTGGGTAGATTCCAGGAATTCAAACGCAGAGGTCAACAGTAGATGCATTTAATGCATAATGGACATTCATGTAGTGTTCATTTATGACACCTCGCTCTCTTATTGAACATGCATGCATCATGGGCATTTATTACCCACGACGGTAGTGGTTTCTTCCTTGCATTAATTTAGATTCCCTCTTCTATGCCCTAACCCTAATTAGGGCTGAGGTGGCACAATCTGGGCCATCGATTATTGTTTTGATCCGGGCCTTTCCTTGTTTTTGAAGACCTATATAAAGGCCTCTTCTTCTCGTTTGTAAGGAGTGAATTCTGAGATTGTTGCTTATGAGCTATTGAGACAATAGAATTTTCATTGAAGTGTGGTGATCATTTGATGTGTCTTAATGCTTGCTTGGTCTCATTATTCTCTCAATTAAATTAAGTTTAATAGATAGTGTAATGAATGTTTTGGAGAATATGATGATGTTTTGATGAGTTTCTTTGGTTCATACTTTTGACGCTTTAGTGATTCTAAAACGTTGTGCAAAGTTAGCCTGAACCCTTATCCCTGTGCCTAAATTTGATCATTCACACAAACCTTTGGAGATTGCACCAGTCTACGTGTAGTTGTAGCTTGACTTGGCGAAGCATGACTTGGTAAATAAAGGAACTCGTCCATCAAAATACTTTCCTTGGCTATCATTACCCTTAGGATTAGATTAGGATCTCCGAACCCTAAACCCTTTTCATTTCCGCATATCCGGTGAAAACCCAAAATAGTACTTAATTGAAAATCTTTTGATAGCACCCATATTCATCATGACATAAAGGATTGAAAACGTAAGGCCCCTTGTGATCATCAGTAAATCACATCAACACCGAGCATATCCACAAGTCGAGGAACCTTGGAGTTATCGTATGATCTTTTTGCAAATCTTTGCATACACGATACTTTGTTCAAGAGAGGATAGGATATTTTGGTATTTTGTTCTATTGTTTTGTGAATCATAAAACACACATCAACACCGCGCCATCAAGGGATGTTGAGCTAATCTCCTTGGCTTCAGCATATGCTTGGATTAAATTGGCAGGGGCCGAATGGGTCTTCTGGATGAACATGGAAGTGAAACAATCCAAGGCTGCATAGTAAATAGGCCTTGCGGCATCATCATTTATGCGAAAAGGATCACGCAACAGAGAATAGGCCCTCTGAAATCTATTGTTGAAGGCACCAATATGTTCACGTTCTTGTCTTCTTATCTCAATGAATTGCCTATATAATTCAGCAGGTGTGATAGGCAATCTGAACTTCCCCAAGAATGCATCCTTCAACTCTTGCCATGTTTGGATTGCATTCACGGGTAAATTAATATACCAATAAAATGCTTCTTCACCCAACGAATATGGGAACAATAAGCATGTCACATCTTCATCTTGAATATTTCTGTTTTGCAAAGCATCTTCAAAAATCTTTACATGTTCATCAGCAGTGCGGTTGACGTCATTCACAAAGAACTTAGAGCAGAAATGCTTAGGAGTCTTTGGCATATGATTGTAAGCAGAAAATGTTGCAAGAGGTGATGCACTCTGCGGTCGCCATTGTTGTGCCATCGCTGGAATTTGTTGTTGGGTAGCTGCAGGTACAATGGCTTGTATAGGTATTTGTACTATCAACTGTTTGAATTTGTGTAGCTCCTTGTTGGAATCCTTGAGTGGTCCCTTGTGTCTGACGTTGTTGAGGTGGAGTTTGAAATTGTCTTGTAAGATCAACTACACTTGGTGAGTTCTGACTTGTAGATGCTTCTTTCTTGCCTCGCCTAGGCTTTGGATCAAAATTTAGTTCTTCTAGTTCTTTTGCTCCTAGAGTGGATCTTAAGATTCTTCAGTGTACCTCAGGCGAGAATGAATTAATGCGCTCCAGTATGTGAAATCTACTTTAATTCTTTCTTACAGGTGCTGGAGGCTATTGATTCCTCTGAATGACCAATGCTCTTTGAACGGCTGCTTCAATTCTTTGAGCCTTCTCTTCTTCTTCTTCTAACACACAACTCACTCACATATATTCAGCTGCACTTCTCTTAACTTTCCAAGCGAGTGAGTTCAATCCCGCGATGATGTCTTCTTGGTCGTCTCCAAATCCAAAATTAGGCTGTAACACTGGTACGATCTCTCTATGCGGAAGCACCATATCAATTCATGACATGCAAATTATGTCTTGCAATATAGGCCCTCCTTCTAGCACCAGTTTCTATTGATGGCGCGATGATGGAGAGTTTGCACGTCACCAATGCTTAGATCTTGTAAAAAAGAATTTCAATTATGTCCGCCTTCTAGCACCAATTTCTGTTGATGCGTGTTTTATGACTCACCAAACAGTAGAACAAAATACCAAAATATCCTATCCTCTCTTGAACAAATCGCGTATGCTAAGATTGCAAAAAGATCATACGATAACTCCAAGGTTCCTCAACTCGTGGATATGCTCGATGTTGATGTGATTTGCTGATGATCACAAGGGGCCTTACGTTTTCAATCCTTTATGTCATGATGGATATGGGTACTATCAAAAGATTTTCAATTAAGTACTATTTTTGGGTTTTCACCGGATATGCAAAAATGAAAAGGGTTTAGGGTTCAGAGATCCCAATCTAACCCTAAGGGCAATGATAGCCAGGAAAGTACGCTGATGGACGAGTTCCTTAATTACCAAGTCACGCTTCGCCAAGTCAAGCTACAACTACACGTAGACTGGTGCAATCTTCAAAGGTTTGTGCGAATGATCAAATTTAGGCACATGGATAAGGGTTCAAGCTAACTTTGCACAATGCTTTAGAATCACTAAAACGTCAAAAGTATGAACCAAAGAAACTCATCAAAACATCATCATATTCTCCAAAACATTCATTACACTTCATCTACTAAACTTAATCTAAGTGAGAGAATAATGAAACCAAGAAAGCATTAAGACACATCAAATGATCACCACACTTCAATGAAAATTCTATTGTCTCAATAGCTCATAAGCAACAATCTCAGAATTCACTCTTTTACAAATGAGAAGAAGAGGCCTTTATATAGGTCCTCGAGAACAACGAAAGGCCCGGATCAAAACAATAACCGATGGCCCAGATTTTGCCACCTTAGCCCTAATTAGGGTTAGGGCACAGAAAAGGAATCTATATCAATGCAAAAAAGAATCCACTACCATAGTGGGTAATAAATGCCCACCATGCATGCTCTTTTAGGAAGAGAGTGCGGTTAAATGAATGCCCAATATGCATGCCCACTATGCATTAAATGCACAATTTTCCTTGAATGGATTATTCTTGATACCCTTCCTTAAATGCGTTGACTTTGACTTGAAGAATCTTTGACTAACCGATGAAGATGAATGAGTGCCATGTTAGCTTGCTGAGATTTGGGGAATATTTTCAATTGTATCATTTTGTAACTAAGTTGCACTTTGATTACTTCTTCTGAGGATATCTTCCTTTGATCACTTCCTTCCATGTACTTCCTTGAGACTTCATCTTCTGGAAATGGATCGAACTCCTTTGTTGATGATTCTGCCAATTTGGATTCTATTCACATGGAAATTCCTTGGCCATGTTCTTGGACTTTGAGAAGAAATTTCAAAACGTGGCATTCTTCCCTTTGTATATTTGCACTTGAATTTTGATCTTTGAACCTTGGACGCCTTGAACTTGATCACTTGGATCGTGGTTTCTTCAACACTGCAACTGGAGACCTGGAACTTGAATGTCATCCTTGATCATGTGGGACCGGAATCCTTCCTCCTGCAAAAATAAAATAATCAACATAAGAATCACATAAAAATTCTTTCGTATTTTCTCTTTGAAACTTTCCCCCTCTTCAAAAAAATAAAATCCTTTCTAACATTCTCATGCCTTTTTCTCTGATTCTTCAAACTCTCCACAAATCGATTTCTCTCATGTTTTAAATTCACTTTGTCACGCTTTGGGAATTTTAAGATTTTTTGAATTTTTTCCCAGTTCTCCAAAATTTCGACAATTTGAAATTTCACTTTTTTTTTAATTTTCAAACTTCGGAAATTTCCAGCCGATTAAGAAATTTTCAGTTTCTACGAATTTTTCGAGCTCTTCAACATCTTCTGAATTTTCAATTTGCAAAAGTTTAAGAAATTTTCAAGATTTTAAATTTTCAAAATCTTCCAATATTTTCCATGCTCCGAAATTTCGCCCCGATGATCGATTTGTGACTTGATGTGTTTTGAGTGCATTTGGGCATGGGACAAGGATTTTTAATTTTCAAGCATTCCTTAATCGCCTATGTTTTGCGCTCCAAGTGCGTACTGGCGAGGGTCGGGGATTTTAATACTTTGTAAATTCCTTAACTACCCCCGAAATGCGCTCTGGGCGCAAATGGACCCCAGCGAAGGATTTTATATTTTACAAAATTTCGTGACTATGCTGGAAATATGCTCTAAGCGCACATTGGATGGGGTTGAGGATTTTTTATGTAGACCATTCCGGGACTGGGCTCATTTTGCGCTCCGGGCGCATCTTGCAATGAGTTGGGAATTTTTTATTTTGGACAATCCACGACTACTTCCATTTTGCGCAATGAGCACATATTACCATGATATGTGAATTTTCCTCTTTTCAACATTCTGCAATTGTCTTCGTTTTTAGCATTGGGCGCACATTGCGTGGAGTGAAGGACTTTCCCTTTTGGACACTTTCGTGACTGGTTTCGGAATGCGCTATGGGTGCACGTTGCACTAAGTCGGGGATTTTTCTTTTTGGACATTTATGTTTCTTGCGTTGAAATGTTGTCTACCAGCCTTGGACTCCACCATGGATGTCCCTTTGCAGACTTCTGGGGCTGAATACCCCAGCCACGAACCATGTGCATTTGGGGTTCTAAGATCTTTTTCATACATCGAACTACTCATGAACAAATCTACCACCAATCCTTATGTTTCCTCTGTTTTGATGGGCGCAGAGGCACTTTGAAGCCTTCACTCATCGAATAGCACTCATATCCGCAGATCCAAAACACCACCCAGTCCCCCCTTCTCACTTACTGCGACGTTAAGCAATGTTGGGTCAATTTTGGTGTTCTATATGCAACCATGATTCCTACATCGTCACTCTACCTTTTGGAAACTGGTTCCTCTCTCACTCGCTTCTACTCAAAAGACCCAAAACTCAAAACTCTGTCTAATCCCAAGAATTTTGGAGAACTCAAAAAAAGAAACAAAGGAAACCCGATCCAGAACTCAACAAAATTTAGTATTCCTCACAAGGAACAGAGGACTTCTGGGAGACTGAAACTAGAGCTTATTGAGACAAAATAGGGGCCAGGCCTGGCGAAAAGGGGTCCCATTAACAATGGGCGGGTTGTGAAATAGATCACAACAGTACCCACAAAAGATGTACTAATATGAAAATTCCTTGTGAGAGGATGGACCCTGTTAAGAGTCTATGAAATACATTCAGTACATATTAGTCCTTGTTAGGAGACTTTGAATCCATGTTAAAAGATTCTAACCCGGTTAAGAGTTATGGAAGGCAGAAGGACCCACTGTCCAAACAGCTTCAAGGGCAAGATCACCGAACTCACTGTCCAATTGATCTTTGTATTATCCGAACAGAATAGTACCAATAATTACTGATCTCAGCAACTCCTTTGTCTATGCCAAAACCGCACCAACTGCTTTACCAGATCTGCTTAATTCGCATATCCTCTTACAACATCAATATCATCATATCTTTCTTTTTCACTTCATCCATATTGCAAACAAGGAAAACAATCCTTCCTTTATACCACACTCAAATAATTTACAATAGAGTCGGCCAACTAGGCTTAACCAAATACAAAATATAAATCATTACACGTTACATAATATTTCATAACCACATAAAACTGTCGGCTTCTAAGCTAAATAATTCTTCACACATGCGACCTCTGGCTATGCTGTGTCATACAGGTCACCTCCGAAATATCATCAACCTCTATACAACTTCGCATGTCCAAATCCTATCCCGATCAAGAGATATAATCCAGTTATCATAAGCTGCTTCTCAGTAACACTATCAGAATACAGTTTCCACTAGATTACACATAACTGTCATGAATAACTGAACTTCCGTACGCGCTCTTAACCATAATCTTAGGACACGATATAGAACAATTCCTCAACTCCGCATAGCTTAATCTACAATTCTCCACATGCGCTAATACAAGCGCCGCCTGCTTCTCTTTTATTCTTCAGTAGATCAATGTTGACATCAATGACAAACACAGTCATGAATGCAACATACAAATGCTACAGAATTACTCCGAATACTCCCCCATAGGACATATTCAGCATTCATTCCTAACAGTAGTTTCCAATATATTTGAATTTTTTGCGGACGAAGCCCATTCCGAGAATATTATAGTTACGATGATGCTTGTCTTCTCTATTGTTTGGGTGCCTACATGTATCGGTAAACAATATACTGATAGACTATGTCGTTTCCTACATATTCGAATATATCCATTCCCATATTCTGATATCTCTCCTTTCATTCGTCTGTTATTCCCTCTCCATGTTCCCCTGATGCTTCGCGCATGCATAATATTGAATATTATTGTTCTATCCCAATCATGGTGTATTGAGATGTCAACGACCTTGAATGATGTTGTTTGTGCGAAATTGCGAATGCAAGATAATTTATATTCATTTGTTATTAAATTTTTCTGTACTCATCTCTCATGAATCCTTTTCGGTCTAGTCTGGATGATTTCCCAACAACATCAAACAAAATTAAGGAATGTCCAATTTATTTTCCTCCTTCGTATGAATTCTCCTCCATATCATTTCTATTCCTTCTCACATTTGCAATCTGGCTTGATACCATGTTAAGATTTAGGATCACTGCAAATGTAATAGCAGTGCCTATGATGTATGTATTTTTCAAATGCAGCAATCTCTCTTTCATTTATATTAAGAATGATGCTAGGAGAGACATGTCCCTTCATGGGACATGACTATTCATTATTATGAGATAAATATAATGACAATTGTTTGTGTGTGTATAGATATATATATATAATATCTTTGAATCATTATTATATTAATTTCTCCTAATAGTATTTTAGATATATATCTATATATATATTATATCTCACATAATAAAACATATATATATATATATACATATCTTCAATGTTAATATTTCAGACTTTAAAGGAAATCTACAAACTGAAATATAAATTCTTTTATAATAAACAAACGAGGATTGAGAATACCCGATTTAGAAGCCTTCAATCTGCTTGTAGATGCCCTTTATGTTGCTCAGATTTGACCTATGAATCTGGTGTAATTCGCCCTTGATCTTTGCCTTTCAATTTATCCAAGATTGTCCTTGAGAGATTGCTAAAACATATCCTTGTTATCTGCTCCAAATCGCTATATTAATCTGCTCTAATTCTGCTCCAATTCGCTATTTTAATCTGCTCTTGGTTCTGCTATAAATGTCCTCCAGGTGTGTATAATAGTTCAGCTTCAATCAAAGTCTGTAATTTTGTTATTACTAGCTTGGCTTATGAAATGCGAATTAGGACTGCAATTTAGATCACCTTAGGTCTGCCTAAATAGTGCGAATTGGATCTGCATGCTATGTTTTTGATGCCTGTCCAATTCGCACTTCACCTCTTATATATATGTGCAAGAGGGTGACTTAAAGAGTCACACCTATTCAACATTATAGTGGCCGACCTTTACTAGCATATTAAATACAAGTCGTTCCTTGTATAATTAAGTGCAAGTCGTCTCTTATACAAGTCGTCCCATAATATGAATCTTAATATGCAAGTTGGCTCATATAGCCATTTCAATAATTCAATATTCAAGTCATCTTTATAGCAATTTTTCAATGTATTTGAAATTCAACGTAATCTGGCTTTTCCTCAAGGCCACAAATATCAACATTCAAGAGTTTAGTCTCATAGTATTTATCCGACAGAAGCTACAAAACATCAACAGCTTGCCATAACAAATAATTTTGGAATCCTCAACCTGAATTGATAGCAAAAAAGGAGGACTGCAGGGAATGATGCGCCAGACCTAAATTGCTCTACAAGGAGTTCAAGGGTAAAGAGAGATCAAGTCATCAGTACAGAATTCGAGTTAGGCTCTAATTCTCAGCATTCATGGAGCGAATTCACATTAGAGCTTGAGTTGAATTTCCCTGATTAAGGGACAAATCAAAATCAGAAGTGAAGAGGCAAGATTAGAGACAGATCAAGAGAATTTCTTCCTTGATTTGAACAAATCCCAAATCTGAAATATTATTACCAGATCTGAAATAAGGATTCCAAGGGATGAAAATGTCATTTCCAGATTTAGGAAGGATTGATGGCATGGAATGAAGGAATCAAACGGTCTAAGCCATGCAAAGAGGCAGACGGAGAAAGATTCAACAAGATTGATGGAAGAACAAAATCAACATATTCTAGAAGATGCCAACAAAAGAGATTACAACAAAAAGGATTTGAAGATATGAGCCATCACAATTGAAGGCTTAATAATGATTTATCATCACCAAATAAGGGGTATTTATCAAGTTTCTAGATGAGTATGCTAAGGTGGCAGCCATATCCTCAACCAATGAGAACGTGTAAAGTGTCCTAGTGGAAGAACTTCATCATATTGTGTCTAGATTTATTGAACTTCCCAAGAGAAAAAAGGGATAAAGAAAATAATATTCTTGGAGATGGCTTGGTGTAAATACAAGTGGCATTATCTTATTGGTTCATTAGATGGTGGCTTCTTCTACAAGCTTCTAACTAACCTCTCTTCTCATTGGCCTACAAAATATTGTAATTTTTTTTATTGATCCATTTGGTGGTATACCTTATCAAGTCGTTATGCCTAATCTATTTTCTTATTGGCCCATGAAGGCAATGTAATTTTTCTTTTGGTCCACATGGTGGTGCCTAAATTGTAATTGGGTAGGCATTTAATATGTGTATCCATGGTTATAGAAACCTTAATTAGGGCTTATGGGGTTTAATCTGAGTTCTTGATTTCAAATTAATCTTGACCATTCATTGTAATTGAGTCCCTATATATAGGCTTGCTCACATAATTTGTAAAGGAGAGTTATGTTAGAGAATTGTTGCCAATGTACTACCAAAATTGTTCTCTATTCATTGTTCTGCTTGCATGGTGGATATATATGATCATTTTAGACTTTTGTTTGGTTCTTTGCATCTCTCACTTAGATTAGGATTTCATTCCATATTGAGTAGAAGTAGAAGTAGCTGTGGAAGACATTATTGAATGGTGATTAATGGTGAAACTAGTGTCCATACCTTTTGGTACTTGCTGATTGTAAGTAACAATGCAAGGTTAGATTTGGGCCTACATCGCAAGTGTTAAAATTTTATTGGAGATGTCCATTTAGATTGCGCCTTCATAGGGTATTTGGATGAGCATCGGCAATGTGAAAATCATTCCTGCATCCAAAAAAGATAGCACCCTCCTATGCCTAGTTGATATGGTGACGTAAGGATTGGTTAGAGGCTCACCCATCATCAATATTGTCTTACATTCTTAGAGTCAGATAGAATTCCTAAACCCTTTCCCCTTTGTAGTTTATTTGGTTAGAAGTAGTTGCAAAAAGTTAAATTCAAGTTGATATCCATCGATTGAACAATGTAAGTCCATTTGTGATAACCAGTATATCACATCGTTAAAACTAAGTGAAAGTCCACAATTAAAAAAGAACCTTGAGGTTGTCTCAATTGGTCACACAATCTGTCAACATTGTTTAGCATATGAGCATCCTTATTCAAGAGAGTGTTGGAGATTTGATGTTTCATCTTGAAACATTGTGTGTTTGATTTTGTATGTTGTAGTGGAACAAAACTCACATCAACAAGGCCACTTTACTTTTCCCTTGAATTTGGCTTCAAATCCATGTTCCACAATCTGTGTCACAATACTACTACCAAACTGCTTCTTCCATCTATCTTGCTGCAAGAGTGTTGCAAAAATAGTTGAATTTCAAGTCAACACTTGTAGATGTGAAGTTCAGTGTTTCAAGGAAATGTTAATGTGACTATGCTAAGATTTTCAACATCGTAATCACCATATCTCCTTCCATTGTGCAATGTAATAACTGCCCTTGTTTGCGACTAATTTTTTTGAAAATTTTTGCGGTGATAAGTAAATACCAAGCCAATCCAACAATAAACACAATATTGCTTCGACTAAACCAATGGCAGTGATAATAACCACATATAGAACAACTTCAATTGTACTTTGACATTCACAATGCAATAATCAGATTTAACTTAATATTCTAATACTGAAAAACAACACCATTCAATATTTTCAAGTATACTCAGTCAATGATACATTATTATTGTTTACCATTGCTCGAACAATGTTAACACAGGAGACACCTACCACAGATGCTGCCCAGAGTTCAGTCGCAGACCTGGTATGGCCAGAAATGGACAAGTACAGCACTCCGAGACAGCAACCAATTTGTGTGGCACCCTTCTCTGGTTCTTACTAACCTGTACAACCCAATCTGAGATGTTTCCAGTCTAATTTGAATATGTGTTAAAGGCTGAAACACCACACAAATGCTGCCTAGTACTCAGTTGCAGACCTGGTATGGCCAGAAATGGACATGTACAGCACTCCAAGACAGAAACCAATTTGTATGGCACCTTTCTCTTGCTCTTTCTAACCTGTACAACCCAGTTTGAGATGTTTCCAGTCTGATTTGAATGTGTGTTAAAGGCCGCAGACCTGAAACAGCACTATTCGAGGGAGTCTCACTCTTGTACAGCACTCCAAGACAAACCAATTTGTCCGGCACCCTTCTCTAGCTTTTTCTAACCTGTACAACCCATTTTGAGATGTTTCCAGTCTGATTTGAATGTGTGTTAAAGGCTGCAAACCTGAAACAGCACTATTTGAGGGAGTCTCAATCTTGTACAGCCCCCTAAAATCCTTCCTCCACTACCGCAGCCCACTTCTGGGCAGTATTTGGCATGTACAACCTGTTCTATTCTACCCAAAAATGATGTATTTTGTCACAACAGTTCATTCATAGAAAGATAGTTATCAGTATATCCTCAACTTCTCCTATCAAACCTTTCTTGGCAATTGATTATTGGCAAATAAGTGTAATAGCTATCATAAATATGATTTACCTTGAATTTAGCACTTAGCAATCCTCCAAACTTACAATAGTAGTACCTTCATTTCCAATTATTTGAAACACAAGTGAGATACCTAGATAATATCTTCAACTGACAATGGGTTTCCGTCCACCGCCTCCAAACTTGAGGGTTTCCGTCCTCAAACCTGTTGAAAGCCAAAGCTCCCAAATTCTCCAAGAGAAGATAATAAACCAAACATAAACCAAGCATGCTGAAAGAGGGCATTTCGATCTCTTTTATAGCATTTTCTAAGAGCTTTTTCACTCACCTTGACAATGTAGGATAAACAAAATCACTTTTTTTGCCCTTTCCTATAATTTCGAGATTTTTGTTTTTTCAAACATTTTTTCTCGCGGCTGTTTTTTCGGCCTCTATTTTATCGTGATTGCCTTTTCTTTAATATAACCCACAATTACTACCATATTCCCAAAACAACTAATCTTCAAGGGACCCTAAATCAACTCATCTCAAGACCTTTTGTCTCCTTTCGAACATCTACAACACCTCTTTCAATTTGATACAACTTCTCACATCAAATATCTCCCCTTAAGACATTACCATCATCAAACCAAACTATTTGACTCATAAGGTCAAAACACATTCTAGTTGCAGAGAATGGACTAGACATGTGTAAACATCATCTCTTGATCCTATTAACCCAAGACCACATAAAACATCAACTCTTTTGTTTCAACCAAACTTCTTAAGGTCACTTGCCTTGTAGCGGCCTAGTTCGCTACTAGCCCTACTAATGAGGTTTCTCCCCAACAACTTCTAAACTTCCCAAACAAGTCCCAAGACAAATTACAATTTCGAATACCCTTTTGGATCCTACACAACATATCACAAATTGGGTTTTGGGTCTTCACTTTGGGGGTCTCAAATATAGACTATTACCACAAACCTAATTGGTGAATTAGGTCACTTTTACAAAGCAACCCCTAAGGAATGGGATGATCTCCTAAAACCAATGATTATTTCAAGTCTGCACACCCTACAATACACCAAATGCACAATTAGATTGGGTCTAGTGCACCAATTTGTACTTCTGCAGCCATATCTTCCTTCAATCCGTGACCAATCACGTTGAGATGCCTGGTCTTTCAATTGGCTTTTCTCCCATCTGCCCTCACCTCCTGGTCTAAAACCAAATGCATTCTAAAGTACATTCAAGGCCCTAACTTTCCACCAAAAGGTTGGAATTTTTCCACCATGAAAGTCAAGATACAAGCATTTTTCTATCAAAACCCCAGCTAGGCGAGGGTTAAATACCAGTCAACACAAAAACAATGATAACTTCCACAAAACACAATGGATTGACTTCAAACCAGTTACAAAAGAAAGTTAACTCATTACTCTAAACTTCAATATGCATCAAATCAACCCCTCAATCCGTACACTGCCATATAACACAAAGAAACAGTGAATTTGCCAAGAAAATGAAAGTAGTTGATTGTTTCAAATTTCAAATCTTCAACAACACATGTCTCGACCACCAGAGACATAAATAAGCATATTTCAACTTCCATAGCCATCCCCAACCGAATTTCAAACCAAAAATGGTCGTTAGGAGGAAGTTGTACATTTTGGGTAAGAATTGCTCAAAAGTTGTCAAACCACTTTGAGCAACTTTTGACATCTTAACACCTACCTATTTCTTACTACCCCAATTACATTGCAAATAGATCATACATGACCCTTAACAACAATAGAGAACAAATCCATCATTCTCCTATGCTCCTAATGACTTTTGACGAGAGTTGACCATGTTAAGGTTTTAGGATCATTGCAAATGTAATAGCACTATCTAATTGTATGTATTTTCCAAATGCAACAATCTCTTGTATTTATATTGAGAATGAGCCAAGAAGAGACATGTCCCTTCATGAGACATGTCTATTCATTATTATGTAATTAATATAATGACAGTTTTGATTATATATAGACACACACACATATATATATATAATATCTCTTGAGTATTATATTAATTTCTCTAATATTTACATAATATATATATATTTTAGTATATATATACATCTCATATATACTAAATATATATATATACATATCTTTGCTAGTATTGACTCATAGTGTTTTCCGACTGAAGCTACAAAACATCAACACTCCCTCTTAGCTAGGGAGGATAAATCAATCCAATGTCAACACTTAAGACACTTGACAACATCAATCATATGATGTAAGCAGTAAAGGCATCATCCTCAAGATGTAATCAATAGAAACATAGTCTCAATATGTGGATTGCCTCCATCAACGATTCTATCCACAAGCTCTCGTGTGGATTGCCTCCATCGGTGATTCTATCCACAAGCTCTCAAGTGGATTGCCTCCATCAGCGATTCTATCCACAAGCTCTCATGTAGATTGCCTCCATCGGCGATTCTATCCAAAAGCTCTCAAGTGGACTGCCTCCACTGGCGATTCTATCCACAAGCTCTCGTGTGGATTTCCTCCATCAGTGATTCTATCCACAAACTCATGAGCTTTAGTGTGGATTGCCTCTATCGGCGATTCTATCCACAAGTTTCTAGGTGGATTGCGTCCATCGGCGATTCTATCCACAAGTTCTCAAGTGGATTGCCTCCATCGGTGATTCTATCCATTTGATATCTTAAGTATGAAAAAAGGAGAAATGTTGAGAAGGGGAGGGGGTGAATCAACGTTTCAAAATTTAAAACAAAAGAATTAATGGAGAGACACACAAGCAAAAAAGGATGAGAGACACAAAATTTTATCATGTGGAAAATCCAACAGGGTTAAAAAACCATGTCTTCTCTAATAACTTGGGCAACAACCCTTTTACACGGAGAGCTACAACTCTTCACTCATCAAATCTGAACTGGCTTCAACCAGTTTACAATAAAGCTACAACCTTATCAAGAAGATGAAGATTTTCACTATATCATAACAACAATAAGCTCCGAGTCTTTACAAACATAAAGACGTCGTGATTCTTGATTAATGAGCTGCAAAAATTTCTTATGGCTGGGTTCAATTCTGAAACTCTTCCAACTACAACTTCTTCAAAAGTCAATCGATCACAAAAGACCCCTCTAACACTGTTGCAGACAGAGACTCCTTTTCTTAAAAATTAATTCACTCATCACTGATACCCGTATACTCAATTTGAATTAACTCATATATCTTTAGCGTGATGAACTCCTTCCTGGTATTGCAAACCTTTGTTTACACACCACCATCCATATATATTTCGTACCCAGCACGCCCAACTTCCCTACACACCTACAGTCCTTCACAATCTGGCAGCATTCAAAAACCTTGCTGCAGACATCTTCAAATATAAATTTTTGCAATGCTTTTTCTCCTATGCTCACGACAGTAATCCCCGACCTCTTCTAAAACCATTTTTTTTCATTTGCAAAAGACATGCGTTTTTTTTATTGCATGGCACGTAATGCCTTCTAGTCTATTATCGATTATTCACCAGGACTCAACAAAAGAGCTGTTCCCGCTTATTTTTCAAGCTGGTCTCGTATATAGTGTGAAACTCTACTTCACTCCTTTTTAAAACAAAGAGCGATTTGAATCAAAAAACTCGTAGAAAGATGCACGTCAGCTGAGTCCTAATCATTGTTGTCTACTTGTGTGTCCACAGCAAAGAAACGAGAATCGGAATCGTTTTGGCCGAATCGAATCGTGAATCGGCCATGAATCGGCAAATTTAAAAAACCCTAGATTTTAACAATTTAAAACTTATTTCAAACACCCTTTATTGAATATAACTTAAACACAGTATAACATCATCAAATAGAAGCTAACATACATAAACAAGGAACATAAATGATAAATCCATCACATATGCTACATGTAGAATATAAATTGTAGCTGAACTGAAGTAAATAGAAATCTGAAATCATATTATCATAATGAGTCAAATCATCGAATGTAATATCAAATATGTATGTGAGATGAAGATCCATAAGACATCAAATCATAAACGTATGTGAGATGAAGATCCATAAGACATAAAATCATAAATGTATGTAAGATGTGTTATGTATGTGGAGCCTAATCAGACTTTTCTACACGGTCAAGGGGCAAAGCCCCTTGCGGGGTCCTGGGGCAGCACCCCAGGCGGGGTTAAGGGGCAGAGCCCCTGATGGGGTCAAGGGGCAGCGCCCCTTGCGGGAGCCCTGCCAACAATGACTTAATAATATTGTAAAGGGTCGGCCATCAATTTTCTATTAGTCGGAGTATATTTGCATTTTTCTGCTTATTATTCTAACAAGATGAAGATCCTCTCTTCTACTCATACTAAGCAAATAGAAGACCCTTTAGGGTTAAAACAAAAAGTAAATGCCCATCTAAACCTAAAAAAAATAAGTCAAACTTTTTTTCTTTTTACTTTACAAATTTGCCTGACGCGGCCGATTCACGACATCCGATTCAGGCGATTCATGCCATGAATCGCCTGAATCAGCGATTCAAGCGATTCACCTGAAAAACCGCCGATCACGATTCACGATTCAAAAAAAATCGTTTTGCCTGAATCGAATCGTGAATCGCCCGATTCAGGCGATTCATGGGCGATTCTCGGAACACTGGTCCACAGTCAATACACCCGCATACGGTCTTCTCTATATCCCAACTCCAGACACGACCTTTTTCATTTTTTAAAAACTTCCGCTCTGCACACACTGATTTTTAACCAGCCCCGCTCAAAAGAAGTTATTCTCGCTTCTTCTTCACACTTGTTTTTTCAAAAACTCTAGTTCTTGCTATACCAACTCGTATTTTCTGAGAGAACCTTTTGTTTTGGAATCCCCACGATTCATAACACCTGTGCATCCAATTCTGCCTGTCGTTATTTTGGAAGATGGCTTGTTTTTATCATTTTGACTACAAATCATACTTTGATTCTTACATTTTTACATAGCACTCCACTCTCGTCCAAACACTTGGCCCTGCATACACACAGTAGATTCAGCCATGCTTGCTCTACAACTACCAGAGCTGTTTTTAGATATGATCATCCATCCCCTTTTTACCCGTGCCTTCAATTAATCATTAACAAATGTCAGAGTCCTTTTAGACACTCGAAAACAAGTAGTTCATTTTTTAGAAGCACGAAGACTGCAGTAGTAGACGTTAGCTTTTATATACACTCCTGCAACGGGCACGCGCCAAGATCGTGCACTTCACGACACATACTCTGTCCCAACCCTTAGGCCCATTGTCACATTAAAAAACCGCCAGCAGATATGTTTTCAGCTAACAATTTACAGCAGCTAAAAGACATAATTCAATGCCAGTCTCAGGCGTTTTGACAGCCGGCACTTATAATCTGTAGCTGTTACACATCTTTTCTCCACACGGGCATAGACACAATTTTGTTTTATCCTAGCACTGAAACGTAGTAATCCATTCAACCAAATATGCTAATCTCCCGTATCCACCCCTTTGTCTTGACACGGCAGCAAGTAATGACACCAATCAAATACGAAACATAGTAAGACAAACTGTTCTCAACACAACAAGTGTCACACAAGGAGGTAACTTCATCAGATGACAAAAAACTCAACAGAGTATTGGCCTATCAGAATGTCAATACATGACATTCACCAAATACTCAATAAGGTACTGGCTTGCAGAATATCAACACATGATATTCACCAAATACCTATCATATATCTATACAAACAACTCATAGACCGTCAATGACATCTAACACTTAGTTGTTGATTTACAAGATATATCTATGCAAACAACTTATAGACCATCAATTTAATGACATCTAACACTTAGTTGTTGCTTTACAAGATGTATCTATACAAGCAACTTATAGACCATCAATTTAATGACATCTAACACTTAGTTGTCGCTTTACAAGATATATTTATGCAAACAACTCATAGACCGTCAACTTAATGACATCTAACACTTAGTTATTGCAATAATTCATCATGATCTGTTTCAACATTATAAATAATGTATATCATGATTTAAGTTATTGTAAGATCGTCACCTTCCAATAACTTCTGCAAATATAAGTGATAATCATTTGGAAGTCGTCAGTTCCTCATGATTTACACAGGGGGCAGGCCCATTAAAAACATTCACGATTCATTAGTATAATAATCAAATATCAAGTTTACCTCAGAAGTGTTTCACCTTCAATAATGAACTCCCTCTCAATCAATATGATCAAGATTATCACAAGTTGATTGAACCATCTGCTCCCTCTAAAGCTCAAGTTTATCAACTTCTTGACCTCTTTTGAAATGTCAGACTCCATTTGCATCTAGTCTCAATCATCAATTCGTTTGCAAGCATCAAGTTCTTTCTCCCTTGAAAGCAATTATCTTCTGCTTCTGTCCTGAAGGTATGTCAGAGAGAGATTACAAATAGCTCACTAAACTATCTTGATCAGAAATACCAATGATAGAAGCATACAAGATTTTACTAACCAATAGTATAGCATGAATTACAAACTCAACAATTATGTGCATTATAAAACATGAAATACTTATCTTTTATAAATTTCAAGTATTTCATTCTGTAAGGTGAGCCCATATAGAAAATATCATGCAAATTCTCAAAATCATGTCGTCGTTCTTGAACATTACCATAATTCTTCACATGACCTTTCTTGAATATCCAAAGGTTCTATACACTATGACAACCTTCAATATGATTGGATCTCCCTTCAAGCGGTTAGGCTTTTAAAGAAGGAGCCTTGCTCTTTTACAGATTTTTGCATAGACCCGTACACAGTCGGTCATAACTTTTGAACTTGACATTTTCTCTCCAATCGCTTCGATGAGACTCGTCTAGATTTGTTTATCACCAACATATCCAAAATTTAGCAAAATCCAATGGTGCATTTGTGAGATATGGTCCTCGTACTGAAACTGTATTTTCTAAGACAGTCACAAATTCACCATCAACAAACTACTCTCTTACATTTGCAATTTGGCTCTGATACCATGTTAAGGTTTTAGGATCATTGCAAATGTAATAGCACTATCTAATTGTATGTATTTTCCAAATGCAACAATCTCTTGTATTTATATTGAGAATGAGCCAAGAAGAGACATGTCCCTTCATGAGACATGTCTATTCATTATTATGTAATGAATATAATGACAATTCTGATTATATATATATATATACACACACACAGACACATATATATAATATCTCTTGAGTATTATATTAATTTCTCTAATATTTACATAATATATATATATTAGTATATATATACATCTCATATATACTAAATATATATATACATATCTTTTCTAGTATTGACACATAGTATTTTCCGACTGAAGCTACAAAACATCAACAGACCAAGTTGGTTTATACATGCCTAACAAGGTCAATGGCTTGGTTAGCCTTACAAAATGACATGAAATGGTCCTAAGGATCTTATTAAAACAAAAACAACAAAAAACCAAAATGGATCTCCATGGATCTCATGTGATGCTCCGTGGTGCTCCTTCATTGATCCCATATTGGTATCAGAGCAAGCTTGATCGTTTGGGAGAAGTAGTCTTGGTGTATGTCAACAGAAGAAAGTGAGGGAGAGGCTAATGCCATGCCTCCAAAAGGGATGACAGCCGAAGTGGCAAGAAAATTCCAAGAAATGGAAGAGATGTTTCAAGCCAAGTTGGATGAGGTGAGAAAGATGAAAGGCAAGGAGAAGACGAGTGAATGTGATTCTGATGAAGATGGGGAAGAGGGGGAAGAGGAAGAAACCCCAAAGCAGGAAGTGGAGATGCCTGAAGCTCAGAAGACATTCATTGAGGCCTTGAAATCAGTGGATAGAGATGGCAAATCTGATATCCCAATGTATAGTGGGAAAATGGATGCTGAAGAGGTTATGTATTGGATGAGGCACTGAACAACTACATTCGATACAAGGAAGTACCTAAAAACAAGAAGGTTAGATTTGCAAAAACTAAATTGAAAGGGGTAGTACTCACATGGTGGAATTACCTACAACAAGAGAGGGTGAAACAAAGAAAGAGTATGATCACATTCTGAGATAGGATGGTGTCAAGGGTAAAGGCACAATTTATGCCAGTTGATTATGAAGTACAAGTCTATAGAAAGATGCAAAATTTAAAACAAAAGCACCTAGATGTGAGTGCATACACTGAAGAACACCATAGATTGAGTCTCAGAGCCAAGCACCAAGAAGAAAAAAAGGAGAAAGTGGCAAGATACATTAATGGGTTGAAGTTTAACATCCAAGATGAGATCAGTATCTTGGCTCTTGATACAGTGAACAAGTGCTTCCAATTGGCACTTAGGGTAGAGGAGAAACTAACGAGAAAGAATTAATAGCTCATCAGAGGTAGAGGCGGAAGAAATTTCAAGGGTAGAGGAGGTTATGATGGAAGAAATCAACCACAAAGGACCCACAGTGAATCCAATCAAAGTGAGCAGGAGGGGAGCACAAGTTTCAGAGGGAACTTTAGGGGGAGAAGACCAAATGATAGAGGCGGGTTTGGAGGTATTGCTCCATTCACTGGCAGATGTTACAACTGTGGTCAAGTAGGCCATCCTACAAGCAGATGCCCTGAGAAGAATACTTCAAATTCCCAATGTGGAGAAAGAAGAACTCATCTAGTTCAACAGGAGGATTCTCAAAGCGTGAACTCTCCATCCAAGCCTGTTAATATTTTCAGATTTATGAAGGAAAAATTAACAACCTATAAGAATGCTGAAATTAATCAGAGACGATGCAGAAGATAATACCCGATTTTATCCAAGTAATTCCTCTATATCAGAAGCCTATTGTTCTTCCATCTCCAGCTACATATCTCCTTCTATTTTATGTTGTCCAATTCTCCTTGACTTTGTCCTTAATGATCATCCAGTAGACTACTCCAGATTTTCTTCTATAATGAAGGCGAAATGACTGAATTCATATGTAATGTATGACTGCTGCAATTTATCAAGTTTGAGTCTGCTATAGGTCTGTTGCAAGTGCGAATTTCCTTAGCATGTTATGTTTTCTATGCCTTAGTAATTCGCACCTCAAGACACACCCTTTATATATGAAGACAACCACATAAACAATGGTAAAGGCCGACCAGAATCAGCTTAGGATAATTTACATAATATTAATCCAAGTCGTCCCTTGAGGGCATGTGAATAAGTCGTCCCTTTAAGGTATTGTTATGTCGTCCCTCTAGGACATTATAATGGGTTCTTAGCTTTTATTTGTTTAATATAATAATGGTATGCTGAGATGAATAATAATTTATTATTCATCTAAGCATACATATTATTGATCTTTTCGAAAAGGCCACAAATATTAACACTCCCTCTTCGTCTCGAGGGAAGATCAAAATAAATCTCGTAATGTAATCACAAGATCTTTATCACACTAAATTTCATTCTCAATGAATATGGAACCATTAAAGAAAACATAACATAACATACAATATATTCAACATGTATTCATTCCTGATGTAATCAATGTGATTAACCACCCTCAAGATGACCCAACCTTAGTAATATCATCTACTACAAGATGTAGGGTTATTCAAACATCGTTCACATGAAATGAGACGTAAGAAGCATTATGTAAACAATAATCACATATAGCATTATCTCAATAATAGATCTCAAATCTATGTAATCAGAAACTAAAACAATAGATCTCAAATCTATGTAATCAACATAACAATAGATCTTTGTAATCACAAAAAGCATCATCAAAACTTTAATAATGGAAGCATCTTCACAAGATGTAAATTCAAAATAAAACACTAACCTCAAAGTGTAAATCTCCTCCTAATGAGATCCCATCCACAAGCTCTTGGAAGTCTCATCCACAAGTTCTCTGAAGATAGTTTTCATTGGTGATTCCATCCAAGAGACTCAATGCTCAGGAGCCACAACGCTCAAATATGCACGAGCCTCAACGCTCAAAAGGTGCGAGAGCCTCAACGCTCAAAGGTCCAAGAGCCTCAACGCTCAAATATGCACGAGCCTCAATGCTCAAGGGTGCAAGAGCCTCAACACTCAAAGTTGCACGAGCCTCAACACTCAAATATACTGCAAATATGGTAGTATAACAAAATACTCACATAATAATTTTGGTCATTACTTTAACATAACAAAGAATCATATTCTCGATGGAAAGTAATATTTGATTTATTTACAACAAAGGTCTAACAAAGAATTAGAAAGAGTTTATAGCATAACTTTTACGTTTAGGAAGGCCCATATCTGAACTCTCTCTCAAGGTGAAAACTAAAGGACAAGACATTCAAATCTTGTTTCTATTACTTTGGCAATAGAGGCTTGAAGGTTGTTTCGTTCAGGACAATTTGGTGCCTTGTGACCAAATTTGTCACATCTATAGCATTGAATCTTAGACAGATCTCTATTTTGAAATTTGTTGTTTTGATAGTCTCTCCCTCTCCATCCATTGTTGTTAGAGTTCTCTTCTTGTTTGTTTTGATAATCTCTCTTTCTTTTGTTCCTAAAGTTTTTTTCTCTTTTGTCTTGAGTTTTTCTATTGAAGTCATCTTTCTTTCTTGATTGGGAGTATAAAATTTGAAGGTCTTCTTTAAAATTCGATCCTCTAGATTTTAGTCTCGACTCTTCTTGAAGACAAACCATTTTTAATTTATCAAATTTAGGCAGTTTAGGACATGCACTGATTCCTTGGGTAAATGATTCCCATGAAAGAGGTAATCCATTAAGTGCTATCATAGATAGTTCCTTTTCATTGAGGTGTGCCCAATAGTTGCTAATTGATTTCTTAACTCAGTAATTCTCATAAAGATGTGGTAGATTCTCCTTGACTCATCTTGATATGTGAATTTTCAATTGTAAGAGTCATAATTCTACTTTAATTTCAAACATTCCGGTAGACAACATTAGATAGGTTGACTCTAGACAGGTATGATATGGTCTTTTAATGCTGTCAATTCTTACAAAATCCTCAATTATTTTCCACTTAGGTGCATGTGATTTAACTTCTTGCTTTAGGGAATTAGATGAAGATCTCATACCAATTGAGTTTTTAGTTATCTGGGTATTCATTCCTATGCAGCACTCATAAGTGAAGACAATAAATTTTCTTATATGGTATACACGCAAGATATGTCAGTGTTATAACTTCTCATCCTTTACTTCTAAATCTTATTTTTAATCACTTATATGATGATAGGTTGTAACATCCCTTATCAAAAAAAATTTACTTGTAAAAGATTCAGATCAAATTTCACTCTTGTGCATGATTATTTTCATATTCAATTATGTTCATATCAGTTGGATATAATTGTGATCATCAGAATCCATATGATATTTAAAGAACAAGTGAAACAGGCTTGCAAGTCAGCAAAAAGGCCTCCGTAAGGAATTTTGTCAATACTAATTGGAACCAACATTTTCAAGGCAGCAAAATTTGTGTGTCATTACATCTGTCAAAAAAGTTGGGGGAAAGGGAGTGGAACCAAGAGTGCCATATCACAAGGCAGATCCATAACATGTTACACCGGCTGATTGCACTAGATCAGCATAAGATTGGTTTTCCTAAATCTGAAAATGATTGATTTCTCACCTAGGCTCTAATACCATGTTAATATTTTCAGATTTATGACCGAAAAATTAACAACCTATAAGAATGCAGAAATTAATCAAAGAGGATGGAGAAGATAATACCCGATTTTATGCAAGTAATTCCTCTATATCAGGAGCCTAATGTTCTTCCATCTCCAGCTGCATATCTCCTTCTATTTTATGCTGTCCAATTCTCCTTGACTTTGTCCTTAATGATCATCCAGTAGACTGCTCCAGATTTTCTTCTATAATGAAGGCGAAATGACTGAATTCATATGTAATGTATGACTGCTGCAACTTATCAAGTTCGGGTCTGCTATAGGTCTGCTGCAAGTGAGAATTTCCTTAGCATGTTATGTTTTCTATGCCTTGGTAATTCGCACCACAAGACACACCCTTTATATATGAAGACAACTTCATAAACAATGGTAAAGGTCGACCAGAATCGGCTTAGGATAATTTACATAATATTAATCCAGGTCGTCCCTTGAGGACATGTTAATAAGTCGTCCCTTTAAGGTATTGTTAAGTCGTCCCTCTAGGACATTATAAGGGTTTCTTATCTTTTATTTGTTTAATATAATATTGGTATGCTGAGATGAATAATAATTTATTATTCATCTTAGCATACAAATTATTGATCTTTCCAAAAAGGCCACAAATATTAACAAAGCCTACAAATCCAAAACAAGGAGAAAGCTAATGATGGGGAGGACATTGTTGAAGATGCCAACTACACAAGAACCCCCACAGAGGAAATCATTGTTTAGGACCTCTTGCAAAGCTAATGGAAAGGTATGTAAAGTGATCACAGACTCTGGCTCAACTGATAATCTAGTATCTTTAGAGATGGTGGAACAATTAAAGTTAAGAAGAATACCTCATCCTTTTCCATATAAAGTGTCTTGGCTAACTAAGGGGCAACAAACATTGGTTGATTAACATGCTTGGGTAGAGTTTCAAATAGGAGAATACAAAGATAAATTGCTTTCTGATGTAGTTGCTATGGATGCATGTCATTTGCTTCTTGGTCACCCTTGGCAATATGATTTGAAAGCCCAACATGATGGACAAAAGGACACCTACACAATCACCAAAGATGGTGTGAATTACACTATGAATCCCTTACCTAATAACGCAACAGACAAACAAAGTGGATTGCAGGGCCATTAATAAAATAACCATTAGATACATATTACCAATGCCAAGAATTGAAGACTTGATGGATTGTTTACAAGGAGCCTGCTATTTTTCCAAAATTGACTTGAAAAGCGGCTATCACCAGATAAGGATAAGAAACGGAGATGAGTGGAAAACGGCCTTCAAGACTAATGAGGGATTGTATGAATGGATGGTCCTGCCCTTTGGGCTCACAAATGCCCCAAGCACTTTTATGCATTTGATGAATGAAGTTCTTAAAACTTTTATTGGGAAATTTGTGGTAGTGTATTTAGATGACATCCTTATATTCAGTAAGTCAAAACAGGAGCACCTAAGGCATTTGGAGATGCTATTGAAGAAATTGCATGAGGAGAGACTTTTGATCAACCTAGACAAATGTGACTTCATGAAGGAGGAATTGATTTATCTTGGGTTTGTTATCTCCAAGGGGAGCCTCAAAATGGATCCATCAAAGGTGGAAGTGTTGGCTAAAAATTTTGTAAGCCGCTAAGACTACACCTTACAAAATTGTAACTTTAGGCAACGGTATAGTGAGATAAATCTCTCCTCTCAGCAATAGGGGAGGCTGCCTTCTTACCACAGGTGGCTTCAGTAGGACTTCAACTGAAATTAAACAAAGGAGTTATTCTTCCAATCTGTTCCCTTTTTTTCAATAAAGGTTCACAAGTAACAACTTTCTAACTCTACAAAGATCTACTGCTACGATAATACTAGTGACTTGGTAGTTGACGCAAGAAAAAATCCTCAGGATGCAGTTATAATTATATTTGGTAGATTAAGAACAAGGGCACAAAGTCTCTTGTAATTAATCCTATTTGAACAATAACTTAGAAAACATCATCACAAAGTAACTACAAAATCTTCGGATTTTTTCAGAGACTCACGGACGACTGCTTCATTTGGTGCTCATGTATGTTGTGCGATCACAATCGCCTTTTGAACTAAGCTCGTACTTTCAGAGGTAACATTTTTGTACTAAATCAAATGATTCTGCAGGCTCTCCAATGAAGTTGTGTAGCTTGTCAGCGTATCAATCATACTGAAGCCAAAGTTATCCGCCTCAAGTTGTAGGCAAATAAATCTTGTGAACCCTGTCAAAACATCTCCTTCAGCGAGTTCACCATCTTCAGTAATTATTTGGCATGTCAATTGTTGAAAGCAACCACTGATCATGCGTTCATGGTTGTTGAGGAGCTCCACAGCTGCCTTACTTTCTACCACCAACCCTTGCATAACTTTCTCTTTATTGACCATTAGATGCAAATAACTATAGTACATTTATGTTGAAGAAATGATTCCACGGTGGCATAAGACATCCAAATCAACTTTTGTCATGCTCCTCTAGACATCAAGATCCGCATCTAGGAATTGGAGCTGTTGATTGAAAGAAGTAAGGAGCTCATTCAACTTAGCCAAGATCTCTCTTACTCGTTTGAATACCTTAAAAACATCCTGAATTACTTGCATGCCTTGTGATTCCAAACGACTACCCCATTCATCTATGGCCTTTGCTTTCCTTTTCACTTGCCCTGTAAACTCAGAAGAGATAGGATTAGCTGACAGAGAAGAAGCCTTCATTTTTTCTATGATGTCTAGAAGTCGTGTGTTCTCCTCCTTCAACCTATTTTCCTTTTCCCACAATTTATCATTCTTTTGAGTGAGTAGGTTGATTGCATCTTGTCCATCTTGTTGACAACCCAGACGTGTTTGTTTTCCAAGTTCAATTTTGGTGAGCTTGTAGTCTGTGGATTGCATCTCCTCTGTAGGTTTGTCAACAAGAGATTCAACCACCTTCGCATACTTGACTTCATTGTTGTCAACCATGACCCTTGAAACCATTTTTGCCCTTTTGTTCTTAGGAGCCTTGGTCCTAGCAACTTGCCTGTAATCATGACCTTCAGGTTGGATTTCCTCTTTCTTCTTCTTCTGAGTGATTACACTAAGCCACGGAGGTAAAGAAAAAGATGAAGATCTTGCTACACATGTAGTAACCAATGTGGTTACTAAGTCAACCTGTGCAACTGTAGCCACAATGAGAGGAGTCTCTATCTGAATAGCCACTGGAGTGGGACTGTTGTGGGTTACCTCAGCCATGAACTGCTCAAATTGTGTTGATGTGGTATCCATCATTGCCATGAACACATTCTCAAGACTCTGATACTGGTCCACTAACAAGATCGCTAGAGCAATTGATGAGATGGGCAGAGCATGTGTTATCAATACTGAATCCTCAAGAGGAAGTGCATGCTCTGTGGAGAACGCATCCATGACTGTATCCAACGGTGAATTAGATGACTGATTCGACATAGCAGAAGAGTTAGGAAGTGTAGTGGCAACTGACACATCTACCGGAGGAGGTACCTACCATAGGAGTAGACTTTTTTGGTTGTGGTGGCAACTCATTATTAGTGGAATCAATCTGGATCTTTTGAGGTTCCACGGCCTTAATATCAATTACCCTCCCTGTAACCTTACCTTGTTTGATGGAAAGCTTTGGAATAGATGCAACTGAAAGTTCTCAAACTCTTTACCTCTGCCCTAGATTTCTGACCTTAAACCAATTGGGCCAGTAGAATCAAAGTCTTTACCTCGCTTGATCTTGATACATTTAAGGCCTCTCTTTTTTAACAAAATATTGGTATTGGCAAGGATTGATTGAAACCGATTCCAAATAGTACTCTCCTTAGATGACCATATTGGAGGTAGAATGAGCAAATCCTCCACACGATGTTTTGTGTAGTCTGGACTCTGGATCAAGGATATCATCATCATCTTCAACACTAGCAGGGATCTTTGCAAGGTTGAAGTCAGCAATTTGCTTGATGGTCAACCTGCAATAGTCCATCTTTCGAATATCTACCTCTGTATGCAAATCAAACCATATGTCCTCAAGGCAATGCACATGCACAAATTGCCTCCTCATTTTGTCATTGAGGCCTCTCCAATCAAAACAACTCCTGGGTATGAACTTCTTTAGTGTGATCCTTTGAAGTTTGAACTCCATGTTCTTTGCCTTGTGTCTAAAGAGTAGTCACCAATCTTTAATGGATTTCTTGATAAAATCCCCACCCTTGGTCTATGCAATATGGACGAGTATGCCTACATTGCCATTAACTGCCTCGCCAATTCCATCAAAATGATTTTTTCAATAGGGTACCATGGGAGTGTGTATGGTTCACCTCTAAAAAACCCAACTTGCATGTATGTGAAGTTAGGAAACTATAGAAATAGGCAGCCATATTCATTCACCTTGATCCATGCCTCATCTGACACACGCTTATTTGGGAGCTCTTTATCAAACAAGCACATGTAATACCCACAGAAGGCATCTTGTACTCTCATGTATTGCACTCGGCTGGCCCTTAGAGGCAATTGATCATAATACTCCCAAACAGGCACCAGTATCCTATCTCCCTTGGTAGTGAGTCCTGAGAAAGAACCTAGGGCAGCAATATACACCAAGTAGTAGTTCATGTAGAATGTCCCAGTAGTAGTGACTCAGGACAACTGCTCATAGGCTAATCAATTGGATAGAGGGTCTCAGTTGGTTGAGCTAGAGGCTAGTTTCCCACTCCAATGGTCTAGGATGTCCAGGATTGCTCTTTGTTTGAGTTAGATTGGCACACTTACTATTTACAATGTCTTTTTTGAGAAAGTCAAGATTTCTATCTTTAACAAGGCGCCTGAACAAATTAGTGACAATGTTGAGATTCAATATTATTGAGTCGAGCAATTATTCAAAGCTTACTATTTATAGTGATTCATTGTTGAGGAGTTGCTAAATCTGGCAGGGGCACCCAGGGTCATAGTATGCACAGTGATTGACTCATTCATTAGTTGGCTCGGTTTGGGATACTTACTATTTATAGAAAGTCAATTATGCTCATGTTGCTATTTTTAGCAGTGCACTTGGACTTGGTATTGGCAGAGTTCATCAATTGACAAAATGGAATGAATTACTCGCTCAAGCCCAAGGTATTAATTATTAATAAAGAATCATTTATTAATAATTAATTGTTGAAGTTATAATATAAAGTTTTTATTTTAGTGGGGGCCAATTGACACATTGAAGTGCACATCACTAATGTTATTTGACTTTATTATTAAAAGGGGTTATTTAATTATGATAAAGTCATATTATAAGTGCATATGAGGAATAATGTAAAGTGCCAATTTAAAGGGAGATATAAGTGATTATTAAAATATGCTTTATATTATTTCATTGTGTTGGCTAAAAATTTTGTAAGCCGCTAAGACTACACCCTACAAAATTGTAACTTTAGGCAACGGTATAGTGAAATAAATCTCTCCTCTCAGCAACAAGGGAGGCTCCCTTCTTACTGCAGGTGGCTTTAGTAGGACTTCAACTGAAATTAAACAAATGGGTGATTCTCCAATCTTTTCCTCTTTTTTCAAGAAAGATTCACAAGTAACAAGAACTTTCTAACTCTACAAAGATCTCCTATTGCTACGAGAATACTGATGACTCGGTAGTTGACGTCAGAACAACTCATAAGGCAGCAGTTATAATTATATTTGGTAGATTAAGAACAAGGGCCCAAAGTCTCTTGCAATTAATCCTATTTGAAGAATAACTAGAACCAATAGTAAGGCTCAAATTCTCTCACTAATAATCCTGAAATTGAAATAAAACACTCAAAGTTGAAGCTCAAAGTCTTCAACTCCTAGTATTTACAGCCACTATTAAACTATAGCAATTCTCCTCCTATAGCTCAAAGTCTCTCAAAAGGTGAACTGAAACTCAAGTGATTCAGGCAAGTTAAACCATAAAACGAACTTCAAAACGATTAAATAATGCAACATAAGAAAACATCATTCAATCACAAGGCTTGCAATACAAAGTTTGGAAAATCTTGCTCCTTTTATTCACTTCTAAAAATTTGCACAAGCAATGTGGGATAAAAGATCAATGGCTTTCTAGAAACTTCCAAACTTTACTTTGTTAATTTTCCCCCCATTTTAATTAATTATTAAAATAATGCCACAATAGGGAAAATCGATCCATGTATGAATCTTTCAAAAATTGCTAAGTCCACAATCCCCATTCATCAATCCAAGCAAGCATTCACACTTCGATTCCATCCATGCAACGTAGCGAAAATCAACCAAGGTATGGATAGAACTCATTTCACCCTTAGAAAAAACTTGATCTCACTTTGTCCCAAGGGAAAATTGACCCTAGTATGGATATCTTTGACACTTAGAAGATTTTTGCAAATTAGCTCTCAAATGGAAATTCGATCTTAGTTCAGATAAATCTTGTACTAAGAAAAAATTCAGTCTTCATACTTCCCTTGAGGGAAAAACAAGTCATGTTTGGACACCTCCAACACTTGAAAAATTTCATGCTTCACTATTGCCTCCAAGGGGGAAACGACCCATGCTTGTACAAATTTAACACTTAAAAAAAACCTCGTTTCCTAACTCAGTCCAAGGGAAAAACGACCCTAGTCTGGGCAACTTCCAAACTTAAAAAAATTACATGCTAACCCTTGGGGGAAAATCGACCCTTGTCTGGATTTTTCAAACCCTTGGAAAATTTTCAAGCAAATATCATCCAAAGTGGTGGAAATTCATAGTATGCTTGGATTTTGTCCCCAACACTTAGAAATTTTTCAGGAAAAGGCCAATTAAAGTGGGGAAATTCATGCTATGTCCGGATTTTGATCAAAATATGAAGGGAAATTCGTAGTGACTCCGGATTTTGTGTATTTTTATAAAGAAAAATCGATTTTCCTTAGGAATTTGGCAATTTCAAGTGTGGAAAATCAATTTTTATAAGGATTTTAAGGCCCTTATGCATGGAATATGCCTTTATATGAAATTTTGGACTAATTAACTAGCCAAAATTTAAATATACTTAGGATTTTATGTTCAACCCACTATAACATGACCCCAACAAACTTCAATTTTAACATTTCCACTTTAGAATCACAACTTGGCCACTTGATTTTTATGTCACCTCTCAATCCTTTAAAGCTCTAAATTGCTAAATGCAATGCCAAAATCTACCTAATCTAACAACTACGAGCTAAAAGAGGGGGTCCCCATTTGCAATGGGGTGATGTTGTGAAAAGGTCACAACAAGACTGTTCTTACATTTTGGACAAAAAAGGCGACTTAGAGAATCAAATCACATTAATAAAATATAAGCTTATTATTAGTGAATTACATTGTGAAACATCATCTCGAATTATGAATCCTATTACAAAATTTCATGTTCCTCTTCTCTTAAAATATAAATGAATCAAAAGAACCAAATCTTTTCCAGATATCAAACATTAATCATACAAATTACTCTTGTTCAAAATGAAAAGGCATATCAATCATGGAGGAATAGGTGAAAGAAATTTCTGCAAAGAGAGATTTTGAAAGGGGAAAGAAACTAGTTAAGAAGTACAACGTAGGCATTGCAATAGCATACAATTTGAAAATCAACAAATGTATAACTGACCTCTTCTGAGCTTATTAGATAAGATTTCTCAACAATGTTAAGGTAAGATCGTGATGCTCGTCTTCCAGTGATCTGTACAAAAACAAAGAACTCAAAATAAAAAATTAACTTTTTAAAAAATCAAACATAGCAAATTTAAAAGCAAGTCTAATCAAATGTAGCATAGTCCAAGTAATGGCAATTGTAGTAAAATAAAATTTAGCAGGCTTCAAATAATCTAACAGAGAACTTCTGAAGGGAATCTATTTAAATTTAGCATAAACTGTTATCTTCCAAATTAAATTGTGGATGGACTGTGGAGTGCTCTCATCTGCTATTGAGTCAAGAATTCATTCCTTCACAAAATCAATATAAAAACTCTGATTTCAAAACAGTTGTCAATCTGATATCAACTATTTTTTATCCCAAAACTTACCAAATTTAGATCTTCTTCATTTTTATATACCTATTTAATTATTGATTATCAAATTAAATCTAATTATTTTTATTTTTAATTTTAATTATAATCAATTACCATTATTAACTGTCATATATTTACCTCATTAGATAATGTTATTTTACTTTGCAACTTGTTAAAAAAGTTTATATTTACTCTTAAGTGACTGCTTGTTTACTGCAGAGTCTGTTTGGTACGTTGTCCATGCTTGTCAAATGCTCCTAGAATGATTCCATAATGCCATTTTTTTAAAGCAACAATTGATGCATGTAGATGTGAATGATTTCATTTTTCCTCGATCTCCTAATAATTAACTGTATGAAATGTTTTTTAAATACAAGGACGGAATTATATTATGCAAATATGTATTTAGTCAACTCTAAGCAAATAGCAAATAAGAGCAGAGTGTGATGGTCAAGTCATATCATTGTTGTGGCAGCCATCAAGGTTCAAATCCCCACAGGGCTGGTGTGCTTGCAGACTGTGGGCCTTTGCTAGGCCATTGTGCTCACAAGTTTGAACAAAACGTGTTGTTAAATTGGGACCTAAGGCCCCCCGATGTTGTTAATATTTTCAGACTTTGAAAGGAAATTTCAATCTATAGATGATCTTTCAAAACTAAGATTTAGGCCCTAACAAAATATAGATAAAAGAAGGAATAGATAATACTCGGTTTTCTCCTTGATGATGCCTTCAAGATGATATAATTCAACCTTGTAAGTCTGCTTCAATTTGTCCTCCAAATCTGCTATGAATTGTGCCTCTATGTCTGCTATATTTTTTCCCTCAAGTCTGCTCTAATTTGTTCCTCAAGTCTGCTCTAGATCGCTCCTCAAGTCTTCTCTAATTTGATCCTCAAGTCTGCTCTAGATCGCTCCTCAAGTCCGCTATAGTTCGCTTCTTAGATCTGCAATAAATTGCTCTAGGTCTACTCTAATTCGATCTAGGTCTGCTGCCATATTGAGTATGAAATATAATTGTTTAGGATCAGATTAGTAAGTATATGTTGACTGCTGCTCACTGCCACTAAGGTGCGAATTCTAAGGCAGTGTGTTATGTTTTTGATACTTCCTTTAATTCTGTGTTATGTTTTTGATACTTCCTTTAATTCACACCAAGACTCTTCTTAAATATGCCAACAAGAGGAGACACTTAACAAGGTAAAGGGGGCCGACTTGCTCATGCAAGTTGGCACCAATATTTATGTTCATTCAGCCGAAAATCATTATGCAAGTCGGTCATTACAAGACAGGCCGACCTCTTTGAAAATTGCAATATTCACCGTATATACATTAAGTTGTCCCTCTTGCCAAAAATAAGGATAATATAGAGATGATCCTAAGGAGCTTAACACAATTCTTTATGAGACGAATTTACTTATTATTTGCCTCAGTATTTTGATCTTACCGAAAAGACCATAAATACTAACAGATGTGGCCTCAGCAATAAAAAGTGGGAAGAGATCCTCTCAGACAAAACAGAGACTAGAGTATAGTGGATAGTGTGCGCTTGGGAATAAGTGTGGCATAGTAGTAAATAAGAAGATTAGATGAATGTATAAGGCTGTGTAAACATTGGAAAATATGTACATGATAAATGTACAAAAATGTGTACTAAGTGATAACATAAGGTGAAAGCCCTACTTTGTACAGAGTTATGCCATTTGTCATTGTCTATTTATTAAAACATTACCCTCAAAATAATTTATAAACACAAAAGTAAATAAGAAATAGCATGAAATTTCACAATTATACATATAATTCTTATAATTTCTTATGTGAAATTCTTCACTTTCACTAAAATTTTCTTTAAAAATATTTTAAAAATCATTAAAAAAAAAAATTAATAGCACTAAATTTGTATTTAACATCCTTTGATGAAACTATAGCCTAAAGGTCTATTCTACCCTACTTTACCAATAATAATTTTATAAAATAAAATGTTCCATATCAAGAGTGTGGGCAACTCCTGGGTTATAAGGTTGGGAGAGATTTGAAGGCAGGTGAGAGGGCTGAGAGAACCTATGTGACTGGGAGTCATGACCTTTTCATGACCTTTGGGCTGATCTCCGGGCCGTTGAAGACAACAAGACATTAGCATCCTTATATGGATGCACTACTCCAATGATTTAACAACACTTATAGATGTGCCGCCACATCAAGTGCAATGTTATATTGTCTTGGACCTAAATCTGCATGAATACATTAAAAACAAATCATAAATTAAGTGATATTACTGGTTGGGAGCCTATCATAGATGGCTCTATTCTAATTGATGTATCAATTAGATGCTTATCTTCATTCTCTCCTGTTAGTGTAGCTCTCAAACCTTAGACTGTTTGTCTTATTGCTGCTTCAACTTGTTTGAAGATATGCAGCCTTCCACCATTTTTCTTGAATAATATGGTATTTTTTATTTTATTGTACACAAAGATAATATAGTTATTATTCTTTTTTTCTTAAATATGTAAGCAACTGGCCTGTTAATGGGCTGTTGAGGGCTAATCCTCCTTCTTCGGTTAGGGCAGCATCATGGATTCCACCAGATAAAGGATGGATAAAAGTTAACTTTGGCAGAGCTTCAAAGGGTAATCTAGGCCCTTCTAGGGCGGGTTATGTTGTAAGGGATTGGAATGGTAGTATTTTGATGTTGGGGGCAAGGAAACTATTGGATGGTACTAATAATGAGGCAGGGGTCCAGGCTGCTCTTGTAGCAATCAAAATGGCCAAGCTACTGCAAGTGTCCAAACTTCATTTGGAAGGTGACTCATTAGTTATTATCAATGCTATTGTCAAAGGTGAGTCTGGAGTTTGGTATCTCAATAAGTATATTCAACCAATCAAGTCTCTTTTGTTGAGTTCAAGGTTACCCATGTATTGAGGGAAGGGAATGAAATTGTTGACACGATGTCAAAAATTGATGTTGCTTTGTGACATCAAGGCCAAGAAGAGCTAGTTGAGGATTTTCAGGATATTGATAAGAAGGATCTAGAGTGGATACAATAATGTCTATCAGGTGTGTTGAGTTTGGCGAAAGGGGCTGCTGCTAGAAGGGCTTAGAACCGTAGCCTATAAGAATGCAATAGTCTTATTTAAACCTTTACTTTTTGAACCCAATCATTCATAGCTTGGTGAATGAAAGCAATCATGATAGCGAATGTATTACATTTGTTGAAGGTAAGGTGGCAAGTATGCTAGGAATTATGGGAAATCACATTGCCATTAATCCGCACATGCCAAGCCCAACATGGAGAGCTAATGGTTTGCATTGGTAATTGGATAGAAGCATTTGGAGGAATCCTTTTAGCCCGTGGGTAGGATTTAATTCATTTGCCCTCTGCTTTTATCAGATTTTCTGTGAGCATAAGGTGTGTGGTGTATTGGGTTGCAGAGAGCCGAGAAGGAAGACATGGAAGCAAATTTCGCACTCCATACTCTAAACCAAATACAGGCTTTTAGGGGTGAAGTGAGGATGAAGAGACTGAAGGGGATCTTTCTGATTCATGATCCCAGGTTTTGGCAGTATGTTGAGGTGATTTTGGGTGAAGAGTTCTTGAAAATGGACCATTTGTTCAGACCTAACATTGATGTATACTCCACTTTTTTCGCTTGGGCTCTTCAACTGGGTTCCAAAGAGGAAGTCCTGAGGGTTATGAGAGTTTGTATTAAGCCCCAATGGTCAGGGGGAATGATTTCAATCCTAGCAGTGGCTGAACCGAGTGTGGGGCTCAGAACAGGGGATGGATTCTGGAGAGCAGTAGAGGGCTCTACATCGAGCTTTAAGCCTTTTTTGGTCTGGGGCTCGTCGACAAGGAAGGAAGAGAGAATTGCGGATGCTTGAGGAGGTTGAGATACGCTGCTTGACTTCTTGTAGGTTTGGGAGGAGGAGAAGTATTTACAGGAACTGGAGAAAAGGTGACCCAAGAAGGCTTGGTTGGATACGAAAGGTGCGCTGTTCATTCCCGATAATTCCAGGGGCCCTATCTACAAGGCCAAGGTCAGCTCATAGGTGTTAGTGGTATCACTGTGAAAGTTTTTGTTTAACGGATGGCACTGTTCATTTGCCTGATCTGTGAAAGCACAATTTTGATCATGATGGGACGTCAGTTTTCTGTTTATAGTATATCTGGTCGAGGAATAGATCTGCCCATTTTGCATAGGTATGGGCATTATGTGGAGCGTCAATTGTAGATGCCTGTTTTGTATAGGCCCGGGCAGTTATATTATGATCTATGGTACAAGTCTGTTTAAGCAGAGTATTAATGACAGGAAGGTAGTATTAGATAGTTCAGTTGGTTTCAGTTGGACGATGAACAGTATTGTAATAATTTATTTTATTAATAAAATATATAAAACATGATTCACCGATCAGAAAAAGTAAGTAAGCAATTTAAAAATGGCTGAACCCTAGCTACAAAGTTTGCTCCAAAAAAAATATTAAAGAGCGATAGAAAAACCTATTAGATTTGGGGGTAGAAAACATTAATTCCAACTAAGCGAGCCCTCAATCCACCACCACCGCTTCTGTAAAATCTACTGAAATCCAACCGCTCTCATCCGCCAAGATAAAAACAAACTAAGCGCAAGCGATATTTGATAGTCCTATTAGCCTTCTCTTCTCTCACGGTCCATATGAGGAACTGATCTTTTCAAAGGCACCTGAAAACAGAGAAATTAATCACAAAGGAGTAGGAACTGTCGCCACTACCAACTTCTTTCTTATGCATTCTTTTCATTATTAGTTAACGCGCAAGGAAGCTCACCTCAAGATAACAGAAAGACGCCATCAAAACCAAGCCATGAAACTGTTGGTGGCCACCGGGAGAGGGCAACCAGGAAAGGCCAAAGCCGCCCCTGGCGCAGATTCTGACATCCCATTATATTTTTCTCGTATGAATCGTCCTGCCAGCATCTTAAACAACCCCTTACCCAGACAATTTGAGATGAACATACCGTATATGTCAGTGTTTACCCTGCCGCGAACTTCCTCTTCAAAAAAATCAGGGCCAATCACCGCCTTCAGAGCACTTAGCAATCTGAAATACAAACCCATTTGTCAGGCACTGGTCCGAGTTAGGGCGTAAAATGCTATCTCCTGTTTGCCTCGATGGTGATAGAATTTGGGATTTGTCTAAAATATTCTGAGCAGAACGCAAAGTAGTGGGTTATGAATCGAAAAGCCTGTCAATAGACCTAAAAAAATGCCTTCACTCGCCTCCAGAACGTGAGATTCGCCACCTTAACGAAAAGATCCGTTGAACTCCTCTCCTCTCCTCTATGATATTTCCTACTAGTAATACTCTTTTTTTGAGTGCAGCTGTGAACTGAAAAAAGCAATGACATATTTCTTTAGGACGCGTTTTTCCAGTGGCGCGGGGAGATTTTTGAAAAAAGCAGAAGATATTTATTATGTTTTTTTTGTTTTGCTTTTTTGGTGTGGAGGGGTGGGGAGCGCGGGGTTTCGAGTCAGGTTTGGAATTCTCGGTCTTCTTGTTGTTGACTTTAAAATTTATTAGACCGTTATACTTTTATTAAATTGTATATTAATTTATATATCATTTTAAAATATTTATTGTTATTAAATACAAATTGATTTAAAATGTTTTGAAAGGCAGATTACAATTATTTTTATTTTTTAAATATTTTATATAGATTTCTACCATAGTTACTAATATAAAATTAGAAATTTATTATTTTTTAAGATACATGATATAATTTAAAGGTATGTAGTATCATTATAGTTATGAGGTTCTCATTTGTATTATGATATAATTTAAAGGTATGTAGTATCATAATAGTTATGAGGTTCTCATTTGTATTTTTATATCGAATTGTGTCAACAATAATATAATCACATGATTGTATATTATTTTTATTTCAAGGTTATAAATTCTAATTTTTTACTTTGAATTTAATTTTTTGACAATTTTTTTTTCTTAAAATATCTATAAAAAATATTATTGATTCTAAGTCTATTATGAATAATAGAATATAATTATCTAACCACACTTAACATAGCACTATTTACATATTTCTAATTGGGAAATGGCGATGAAAAATGTTGACCACCACTAACCACCATTTGCCTTTTGACTGGATACAACTAATGTTCCTGGTTTCGAGTACAATTACAACTGATAGTTATGAAACTAAACTCTACAAGTTTTATCAGATATCCATTATTTTCTTACTTGCTTGGGTGATACTCTTTGTACAAGCCATGAGATATACTATTACTACAATGCACCTATCTATGTTGTGGAAAGGTTTAATCATATTATATTTAGAAGATAGGGTTTCCAATTTTGGGGGGGAATTTCATTATTTATCTTTTCTTTCTAGGGGAGAAGATTTTTTTTTTTATGGAGGTTTTCAAACTTGCTAGGCAGCCTAGCGAGGCACGAAGCTTGCGAGCTACCAACCAACGAAGGCCACCTAGACGTTTTAGGAACCCGATACGGGTCCACTCGTGCTTGAAACCTCTTCCGCTTAGAACCAAGGACTAAGGAGCATCAGACATTTTAGGAACCCGATATGGGCCCACTCGTGCCTGAAACCTCTTCAACTCAGAGCCGAGGATGGAGGAGCATCCACGCTGCCAAATTCGCCTGGGGCACGATCCCAGCCTCATCCCTTATGATGTCGGAGCCTAGGGGAGAAGATTGAGTAATTGATCATCTTAACTTTGACCTTCTCAAAATTGTAGGTGGAAATTGCAAATGGCTCTTAATTTTTTACCACAATTTGCTTGACAAGTTTATGCTTATAATTAAGGTTTCAAGGCAACATCCTCAAATATGATGTCAGTACAATAGCATGTTTTTTTGCCAAGGTGTCTAAAAAGACCCAAAGAAAAGTGAGACCTATATTTATGCACTAAGTCATAATTATTGCATCGTTGTGGCATTACATGATTGGTTGTTTTTAAGATCTAAGGAATACATTTGATTCAATCATAGGTAGTTGTCATCAACACTAACTTTAAAGTTACAACTATTGATACAATATTATCAAAAATATTACACATTAAACCAACAAATACTATAACAATTATTGAAATTTGTTCAACTATTAGGTCCATTCCTCCGTATAGACTAAATAGATATTAAAAATTTACATTAATACAACTGTAAACTCAAGAATTTAGAAATTAGAATAATACAACAAATTTAAAAAAGTACGTAAGACTCACCTTGTCATATTTTTTCATTATTTTTGAGAAAGCCAAAAGATTGAGTGAACTGTACAAGACACAGATCAAAGATCAGAAGATACAGGAACTGCGCATAATAAGGAATAAATAATGCAGATTGTTGTTACCTGTAACTTTTCACGTGTGTCAATTTCTGATAAAATGCAATGCAAGCAGTGCGGACCATTTCGTTGGCTCTCCTGAGATCCCTTTTGCAGAATGTCTTGTTGTCTGGACTGTCGAGAATGCTGAGAATGGTACACAACGGGGTGTCTGGTGTAATCCTTAATCTTACATCATTTATCTCTTCCATATGAACAGATCCTGCAAAGGCGAAGGAATATAAGATTAAAAAAAGCAGATCCTATGTACGAGGTTATAGAGACACTTTATAACCTAAAGTTTAGCTCAAATAAAGCTTCGTTGAGAAATCGTTAAAGCTAAAGTAATCTAAAATTATAGAAAATTATATACATTGTGCAAAATGATGAATCTAACTTGTAAATATAGAATTTTTATGGTAAATACTAATGAGGGATTGCAAAATGTGATCAGAAATATTAAAAAACATGAAATATTATATAAAAAAGCAGGAATTGAAATAATTGAAGCTTATCTGGCTAAATTCTTTCATGTTCTCACACTGCAGCAAAATATGACTGTTTAAATAAAAAGGCAGATCACATGTACAAAGGATATTGAGGCAATTTATAACCTAAACATAGTTCAAATAAAGCTTCGCATGAGAAATCGTTGGACTAAAATAAGGCAAAATATATATATCATGAAATTTTATATGGAAATTGCAGAAAGTGATAGAATTTAAGCTGTAAAATCATAAAGTTTTTAAAACAAAGATAATACTTTTTTAATGATGAATTGTAAAGTGTGATCAGAAATATTGTAAATCACTGAGTTTTTATATTAAGATTATCAATTTTTAAATGATGGATGCTAAGTTGGATCAAAGATCTTATAAAAACAAATATTGTACGAAAATATTATAATCCAATGCAGGATTTGCCATAATTGAAGCATATCTGACTAAATTCATCAAGAGTCCATGTACTCAAGTAATTTACTGTAAATATTTAAGTAAATACGATCCGTACCGGAACATTTATTATGATTTCAAGTTGTTTTTCCGGCAACATCACTTGTCTCAAAATCCTGGCCAGGTTTATTGCGCACGATAGATTTGAAGGCAACCAGAGATGATATTTGTTTATACAGCTCAGCCGCTTCCTTGACAATCTCTTCTACTCTGCCACGATAAAATCTATTCACTCTGTTAAGCTCCTCATCTAATCTCTTGAAGAAAATCACTTCATATTCATTCGCTTGCTCTGCAGTCCTTGAGAACATCGTTTCAATCCAATCTTTTCCGTCCTCCTCCTTGCTTTCCACCTTCAAATAAACAAATAAAATCTCTAGACCAAAAATATAATATAAGATTTATTAAAATTGAAAAAAACACAAGTGTTCATTTACCGCTATGATTTCTTCTTCCTTGATGCTATCGCGTCTGAGGAGGTCGCTGAAGGATCTGAAAGTCAGGGCCCTTTTGATCCCTCCGTTGGGGACAGGCTTAGGTTTTGACCTTATTTTGTGGCGGATGATATCTTTTAACAGGATCTTGAGTATGTTGTAGTCCATGTAAGCCTCGTGCCATTCAGGAACCATTTGTGCCACAAACTCCTTCACAAACTTCATCGAGCAATAACTAAATTCTCCGAGGCTTCCCTTTCCAGATCTCTCACAAAGCAAACCGAGGATGCAACTAGATTACAGAAGTTTTTTGTTGATAATTGATGCTCTACGATGATTTGAAGTTTTCCGCCATTCACATGCTTTAACCTATTTGTAGTTTTAAGAACAGTTTGTTTTTGTTTCAATTCAATTTAGAGGCGCTGTGATTTCCTTTTCTTCTGCCAATGAATAAGTCAATACATGATCAATTCCTCAATTTATACAAGAATCTGTTCTTCCGTCAAAGGCTACGAACTTTATATGTATTCATCCTTTGTGTTGTGCGAAAATCAATAACCATTTTGTAACAGATACACATAATCAGAAATTTCTACCTTCCAATCTATAGATAAATTATCTTTTGTTCTATCTCTGTTGAATGATATTGTTGGAACAAGCACTGATCAGCTGGTTGGTATTTCAGTTATCTCTGTTATTAAATTTGTTTGCTGTTATAATTATCAGTTGTTTCAAAGATAAATCTGCATAGAAACTACAGATTCTACCATCATAGATCTGCATAAAAATTATGAATAAAGTTTCATGTTTGTTAGGAAAAACTTTATGGTCCCGTTTGTTTGTCGGAAGATGACAGGAATATGAGGATGATAACCCGATTTTGACCCATATCCACTGTTTGGAACTCTTAAAGTCAAAATCGGGTTATCATCTCAAAACCTGAATATAGGCCGAAAATGAGAATATGTATCTTCCAGCCAAAGAGGTGGAATTTGTTTTGATAACCCGATTTTAGCCGATTATACACCCAATTTGATACTCGGTCGGGTCCGCAATCTTCCCGTTATTTGTTTTTGTGCATACGATATTTCTTCCCATTTATTATTTCGTGGATACGTTTTTAGTTTCATGGATACAATAGTGGGTAGGGTTTGTGGAGCTTTCGTGGGTTTGTGGATGCAGAGCTTTCATGGGTCTATGAGCTAGGGTTTGTGGAGCTTTCGCGGGTCTGTGGATGCAGTGTATGCTTGACTTGTGAAGGGTTTGCAGGTTTGTCTGAAACTCAATGCAATGTAAATGTGATTGTTTTTATATTCATGAATAGCATTTTTCAGTATCATATTCAGTATCGACTAGGGCATTTTTCAGCGTTTTTCAGTATCATATTCAGCTTCTCTACATTTTGCTATGTACTGGCAATAGAGGCATTATATTCTCTACAGAATTTACCCTTTCGGTGCCTTGCTAGGGCACAGTTTTATATATTCATTGTTTTATACATCGGTTGAACCCTATACATATTCACTGTTTTATACAACAAACAACATCGGTTGAATATATATTCACGGTTTTATATATTCACTATTTTATACATCGCTTGGGTCGCTGATGATCAGAGACCCAACAATGAGTCTCTCACTGAATCTGCTATTGGAGTTAAGAAACAAAACCAAACCAAAAAGGTAGATTTTTAACCTTGTAAAAGCTCAGCCACATATCACCAAGACAGCCTTAAAGTCCCAGACCACTGTATTTTGCACTTATCAACCGTTTGGAAGCTTCAATAGCATGTGACAAAAAACTGATAAGAACTTTGAGGGAAGTGCAAGAGAACTCTAACATGACATAGCTTAGACAATAAGTCAATGTTTGTACCGTTTATACAAGCAAAATTAAGAGTTAATTATTTATGCATTTTTTGGGGGCTTCTGTCATCTGAGGATTTTTTCTCTGCATTTTTATCTTTTAGTCTAATATTACAAACATTAAATTACAATGACGCCATAAGCAGAAACACTTTTTGAAGGCCACTTAGACCTTAACGCTAATTCAAATAACAGACGTGTCAATGTGGCATTAATAATTATCCATGGAAGATTACAAGAAAAAATGAAGTTAAAAGCTTAACCAATAAAAGATGTGCAGTTATGGGTACCTTCCATAAAGTAAAAATGAAACATGCTTCTTAAAATTAAATGATTTAAATGCAAGCCAGTGGTTGTAAAAGGATAATTATTGATCTGTTAAGGACTGATGCAAAATCCTATGGCAAAACAAGAAAAGCACAACTCATTCTATAAAGAGATAATCATTTTTAATTGAGGGTCTAAAATTTACATATTATAACTTATTCAGAGACAAACATAGCAAGATGATGTCAAAGGCTTACACTTTTCCACCTGAAGAATAAGAAAAATGCTAACAACGCCAACAATGATGTAATTTTTTAATCTAAAGAGATCCATATTATTCTGCACTCACACAACCATTAAGTATTCTATAGTAGACATATAACTGCTAACCTTGGAAAATACCCCCATTCTAAAAATTTAAAAGACTTGCCTTCAGCTGAAAACAACCCACTTGTAATGGGTTGTCCACATATAATCTTCACCTAATCAACTTTTGAGAGCAGATGGAAACCTTTGTATTTCTATTCCACTCTGTAGGTAAACTAAAATTTACCTTCTCACATCTCTTCCTCTTCCCTTGACTATTGGCATATAATGCAATGTCCTTGATTCTCAAGACACCAACAATCTAAGTATCTTCGGTATTGTCTTCAATGAAATATATCTTGAACCTCTAAACCAATAATTCCACAGATGCATCCTTCAAGATTTGCAACACATTGTCTATGGAAAAAGTTCACATCAAGATTTTTTAGATGTTTAAATTATGATTCTTTTAATATAAATTTTGAGTCCATTCCTTCCCTCCATCATATCGAACCAAGACAGCACAAATACAACTGCTATGCTTTCACAGATGAAAAATGACAGAGGTTTTTACTTGACTATCCAGCCAAACATCAGCTATCTTCAACAACTTTGAATCTTTGTCTTAAAATGTATTACTATTATTAGATAGTCTTTTTCAACCGTATTGAAATAACTCATCATTTTTACATGTTGGTTGTGTTGTCTATCAAGAGTTTTTATGTTTTGATTGTCTGTATTTATAATTACTTTGTCTATGATTTAGTACTTAAAAATTAACACTAAATATCATTCACTGTCTACTAGATTTTCATTTAATGGTAATCGGTTCTCATAGCAAGATGTAAGTGCACTTAAGAAATATGGGGTGATGCAAGGAATGCATTGTAAATGTAGTTATGGAATGATTGAAAATTGAGCGTAATTATGAAATGCAAATGGATAAGCATGGAATATGATGGTATGTACTAATAGACATATGATATAATGTATTGTAATGTATGTCAATGCAATGGACGGCTACAATTTACCGAAATGCAAACATGAAAGGTGGTTACATGATGTGGTGGACTCAGTCGACCATCATGTCACCAGTCCTGCATGTAATCAATATGACAAGGTTCCATTCATAAGTGAACATATAGATCACTCATCGATTGCATCAACTTGTAGTAGCAATCCCCACTATCTCCACCTTTTCCTCTCCAGTTTTAGTTAGTTGAGGACCTCATTTCATTAATTTTGATCCCTCTTGCATCTTTAAATGACCCTTAATTCTAGATGAAATGATTATGCCTCATTTAAAATAAAATAAAAATATCATAATGTATTGTCTCCTCACTTTCCTTCTATTATTTTCATAGTGACATAGAATTGTATTAACTGATCCTTCTTATACATGTTTTGTGCTTTGATATTGAATTATATATCTGAGAATGTCATTCCAAGATTCTATATAATGTCACATCCTTTCATGCTTTTATTGTTATTATACACCATCTATTTGATAACAAAAAAAATCACCCCTAAACTGTAACATCGTTCAATGCCTTTAATCTATATTTGATCATACATTTATTGTATTGACTTCAATATACCTTGCGATGTGTGAGCTACACTTTTCAATTGTGTATGTATTTCTCATTGTTGTTCTTGTATTAGATTTCATACCACCATACTTCTTGTTGTCCAAACAAACTATTCCAAGAGCAATTTCATTGTATCATTACATTCCTTTGCTATCATCAGTCTTATTGGCTTTGTCTCTGTCTCTAAGTTTGAACACCCACTCAACTGTGTAGTTTTTTGAGTCAAACTCATTGACCCATGATTCATGAGTAGTGGTGATGCTCACAGAGGTGAAGCACCGGGACTTCCCGGTAGGTCCCGGTGCTTCACCTCTGTGAGCATCACCTAGATTCATTCATTCTCATGAGAGATGGGTTCGTGTTGAACCAGTACTCATGAATCATGGGTCAATGAGTTTGACTCAAAAAACTACACAGTTGAATCCTGATAGCAATATCACATACTCATCCACAGTTGTATCCATGAAACAATATAACAGGAAGATTGTGGCCCTGACCAAGAATCAAATTGGGTATATAATCGGCCAAAATCAGGTTATCAAAACATATTCCACCTCTTTGGCTGGAAGATACATATTCTCATTTTAGGCCCATATTCAGGTTTTGAGATGATAATATTCAGCAATCATATTCATGAACAGCAGTACCATATCCAGTATCATACAACAGTATCATATTCAGTATCATATTCAATATCATACAGTAGTATCATATTCATTATCATATTCAATATCATAAGCATGTTCATATTCAGTATCATATTCATGAACAACAGTATCATATTCAGTATCATACAACAGTGTCATATTCAATATCATATTCAGTATCATAAGCACATTCATATTCAGTATCATAAGCATGTTCATATTCAGTATCATATTCATGAACAATAGTATCATATTCAGTATCATAAGCATGTTCATATTCAGTATCATATTCATGAACAATAGTATCATATTTAGTATCATATTCATGAACAGTAGTATCATATTCATGAATAGCAGTATCATATTCATTATCATATTAGTTGGTTGTTGGGTTCGATAATGTCATTTTGATTCAAGTTTTGGTATATCTCTTGATCTTGCTATGATATCTTAAGAAAAGAATGAGGCTTTTCTATGTATGTGGGTATGTTTCTATGTATCTATGTATCTATTTATCTATCTAATTGTTTATATGTATGAACTATCTAACCCTATATATCTATGTATGTAGGTATGTATCTATGTATCTATGTATCTATGTAACTATTTATCTATCTAATTGTATATATATGTACCTATGTACCTTCCATAATGTTTTCTTCAAGCATTATGTCAAGCAGTTGTCATGCATTATACATGATTCCATATTTTGCATCTATACTTATGATCAATTCTCCGAAGCATTTTATTAAACATCTCAAATGCCTTTGACTATGATTTTGCAGGAACCCCCATTAAATTTGCATACAAAGAACATTGTGTAGTCGTCTAATTACAATATTCTCATCAAATGGAATTATATTTATCTCTGTCGTTAGTTCTCACAGAAATACTAGTAATCCATTAACAATGAAAATGATAAGTCTAGTTTAGTCTTTGTCATTTCCATCTTCTGTAAACATATTTCATCCCTAGCCTGTGCCTATTGGGTGTTCATCACATTCTATGAGTTTTTTCTAAGTCAAACAGTACATTTGTCATGTTTGCTCTTTTTAATTTGCATATATAATCAACAAACTGGTCCTTTATAAATATCATAATCAATGTATGTGTTTGAGCCGTCATTATTTGAAGGAATATGGAACATTGAAATTCATGCCGATCTACCACGTCTTGGCAACAAGTTCCTCATCTTTCATCGATTAGAGATCTCCATATTGGACAAACATTTTAATTGTCTGGCCAATGACACATTGAATACTCCTCCATTCTCATACTTATTTGTGCAAACATTTTTATTAAATTATCTTGAACTGGTCTAAGTGATTAGGATTTTTCATTATTTGTGAAATAATGTATGGCCTCATCTGCTAAGATAGAATAAAATTATATTTCCACTTTCTACGTCATTATTTAAATTAAACAATTTAGATAATATAAATTGTAATATTGGTTTTAAATATGGTCTGGAAAAGTACATTTTCATGTTTTATAGTCATACCGATCAAAAAAGTGCCTCGATGCTCAAGTGCCATGTCAAAGCATAATGGCTTCTATTATTATCTCAGTTTCCGTTCACATCAAGGTTGGTTAGTCATATAAGCTTACCATTTGAAATTCGGGTTGTGTCTTGGATGCCACATTTCTAGCATCAAATTTAATAAAATGATAAGCTATAGCCAAAAATGTTTTTAAGAGATACATGTAGCCAGAGTCCTATTTTGCCTCAAATATGATATGGTCTAAAAACTGAAATCTTTACCTCAAATGTCATAGTCCTATTTTGGTACAGTAAAACTTAAATTCACAGTTTTGGTTCTTGAGTTTATTCTAGGTGTTTGCATAATAGTTTCCATGATAATGACTTGAAGAGCCTATTTGAGTCCTACATTATAATGATCTAGTGAGTCATTATAATGATCTACATTATAATTGTCCTATAGAGCCTATTTGAGTCCTACATTTTAAATATCTCTTTGTCCACTAGTGAGTCCTACATAAAAGTCTACCTAATTTGAGGAAATAACATCTTCTTTCAAACGGTGATCCAAATTGGTATATTTATATGCCTATACCTGCTAGATGTAAATAACTATCTTCTTATTTCAAAATATGTGATGATTTAATAAACATAGGTCTTAACACATATAACAAAAAATAATGATAAGTATGTTTCAATTAAGCATGAGAAGATGAACTCAAAATCAAAAGAAGAAGAATCGTATACAATTGGAGTATAATCTTGAATATCCCTTGTATCTCTATGAAGAATAAAGTTCAAAACTATTCCACCTTCCTTCTAACTATCATTCCCAATGTCAGTTCATCATCTCTATCGTCCATTCTAGTTTTCTTCCTTAATCTCCTCTCAATTTGATGTGTAATTAGAACATCTCTAGACCACAAAACTTTTTCTTCTTTTAGTATAGTATGTAAAAATTATAATAGTAGAAAAATAGCTATTGAACCAAAACATAAGGCCACATGGTTCTTCTTAGTTTTTATTTCCTTCATATTTTCAATAAACTAATCTTTAATTAGAGTGCACACATCATAATCGTTACCTTTCACCATTTGATATGCCATGAAAAATGTTGTTGCCAGGACTGAATTGTATCGGTTTGTGTATTGGACCTTGTTTCCAACAACTTGAGCTACATATCTAGTCATTGGGTCCTTAAAAGGAATTAATTTCAATGACCTACCATCAAAGATAACACTTGTCAGAGCTATGGCATCATCAATCTTGACAGACTTAGTCTTTGGTAGCTCACCAATGTCACCTAGTCCAGTAACCCTCTTCATAACTTCCTTGGTCAACAAGTGACAATCGTCTAGCCAAATATAGGTGTCATGAAAGTGACTTATCACCATTCTTACATAATTATCATCTCCACATAAATTTTGAAAATGATTGAACACATCTAGCTTCTTGTCCACCAAAACCTGAAATTCAGGTTTCACATTTCCATCATCGAAGAAATCATTCAAGTTGCAACAGAAAAATGGGAAGAGGCCATAGAATGGGAATAGAAATAACTTAATTGCTCTCTAAGTTTGAACACCCACTCAACTGTGTAGTTTTTTGAGTCAAACTCATTGACCCATGATTCATGAGTAGTGGTGATGCTCACAGAGGTGAAGCACTGGGACTTCCCGGTAGGTCCCAGTGCTTCACCTCTGTGAGCATCACCTAGATTCATTCATTCTCATGGGAGATGGGTTCGTGTTGAACCAGTACTCATGAATCATGGGTCAATGAGTTTGACTCAAAAAACTACACAATTGAATCGTGATAGCAATATCACATACTCATCCATAGTCGTATCCACGAAACAAGAAATTGTATCCATGAAACAATATAATGGGAAGATTGCAGACCTGTTCGAGAAGATTGCAGACCCGACCGAGAATCAAATTGGGTATATAATCGGCCAAAATCCGGTTATCAAAACATATTCCACCTCTTTGGCTGGAAGATACATATTTTCATTTTAGGCCCATATTCAGGTTTTGAGATGATAATATTCAGCAATCATATTCATGAACAACAGTACCATATGCAGTATCATACAACAGTATCATATTCAGTATCATATTCAATATCATACAGCAATATCATATTCATTAGCATATTCAGTATCATAAGCATGTTCATATTCAGTATCGTATTCATGAACAACAGTATCATATTCAGTATCATACAACAGTATCATATTCAATATCATATTCAGTATCATAAGCATGTTCATATTCAGTATCATATTCATGAACAACAGTATCATATGCAGTATCATACAACAGTATCATATTCAATATCATACAGCAATATCATATTCATTATCATATTTAGTATCATAAGCATGTTCATATTCAGTATCGTATTCATGAACAACAGTATCATATTCAGTATCATACAACAGTATCATATTCAATATCATATTCAGTATCATAAGCATGTTCATATTCAGTATCATATTCATGAACAATAGTATCATATTGAGTATCATAAGCATGTTCATATTCAGTATCATATTCATGAACAACAGTATCATATTCAGTATCATAAGCATGTTCATATTCAGTATCATATTCATGAACAACAGTATCATATTGAGTATCATAAGCATGTTCATATTGAGTATCATATTCATGAACAACAGTATCATATTCAGTATCATATTCATGAATAGCAGTATCATATTCAGTATCATATTCATGAACAACAGTATCATATTCATTATCATATTAGCTGGTTGTTAGGTTCAATAATGTCATTTTGATTCAAGTTTTGGTATATCTCTTGATCTTGCTATGATATCTTAAGAAAAGAATGAGGCTTTTCTATGTATGTGGGTATGTTTCTATGTATCTATGTATCTATTTATCTATCTAATTGTTTATATGTATGAACTATCTAACCCTATATATCTATGTATGTAGGTATGTATCTATGTATCTATGTAACTATTTATCTATCTAATTGTTTATATATGTACCTATGTTTTTAGGCCATTGATGGATCCTATTAAGAATATTGACGTTCTAGAACAGGTAGTTGTGGGGACCACATATTCTCAGCTTCTCACAACTCTGATTGCTTGTGTTGCCGTAGCCACAGTAGTGGTGGCCCTAGAATCTAATGCAGATAGGGGTCAACGAAAAAGGAAAGGAAATAATTTCTATAGAATGGTTATTCATTCCAATGACATGGATTGTCATGATCAGATTCGCATGAGTAGGGGAGCCTTCTTTCATCTAGCTACTATCCTAAGGCTGAATGGATCCTTGAAAGATATGATACACTTGACATTAGAAGAACAACTTGTGATGTTCCTCCACACCGTTGGCCACAATTTGAGGAACTGCAAGATTGCCCACAACTTTGGCTACTTAGGAGAGACAATCAGCTGATACTTCCACAATGTGTTGAGGGCTATCTTAGGACTCCACAAGGATTGATTTCTACCACCTAGTCCAAACACTCCTCCTGAAATTAGTGGGAACGAACGCTTTGATCCATTCTTCAAGGTAATTGTTGTGTTGTTACATTTTTCTTGTACAGATTTTTATCATTGACGACTGGTTGACATTGCAATTGATGATTGTATCATATCATATAGGATTGTGTTGGAGCTATTGATGGAACCCATATACCAGTCACCGTCGATGTCGACATGCAGGGTAAATATCATGATAGAAAAGGCAACCTGTCGCAAAATGTTATGGGTGTGTGTTCCTTCGATCATAAGTTTCAGTACTGCCTTGCTGGTTGGGAAGGGTCTGTCGTAGATAGTCATGTTCTAGCTTCAGCTCTGTCAAGAGTAGATCCTCTTGTTGTTCCCCCCGGTAATCCAAATCATAGTTTAATAATATGCTTTATTTATGTAGGAAAATATTTTCACGTTTCACATATTAATAATATACTTTATTTATGTAGGAAAATATTTTCACGTTTCACATATTAATAATATACTTTATTTATGTAGGAAAATATTTTCTAGTGGATGCTGGATATCCCAATGCACCTGGATTTATTGCTCCTTATCAGTGTACACGCTACCACCTGAAAGAGTTTTCAAGAGAAAATCCAATAAACTCAAAAGAAGAGTTGTTCAACCATCGACACTCCTCTCTTAGAAACTCAATAGAGCATACATTTGGTATTCTCAAGCAGCATTTTCCAATCCTGAGGCATGCCACATCTTATCCTATCATGACACAAGCCCATATTGTATTAGCATGTTGCATACTACACAACTACATTACGGTAGAGGATGGCATTCCACCAGAAATTGACATTGAAGAGGAAGATGATCGTGATGGGGTAGATGTACCAGTGCTAGAGACATATGGGTTGTCTCAGAATGATAGAGACCGGTGGGCATAGTTTCGAAATGATATAGCAAGTAGAATGTGGGAACAGTATAGATCCCGACAATAGTTGTATTGGTTTCCTTTTTCTTGTCTTTTTATCTGCAAGTATTGGACTTGTAATGGTCAATGTGTTTTATTTGAGTAAACTGATGTATGAAGCTACTTCGATATACATGATGGTTTCCTTTTTCTTGTATTTTTATCTGCAAGTATTGGACTTGTAATGGTCAATGTGTTTTATTTGAGTAAACTGATGTATGAAGCTACTTTGATATACATGATGGTTTCCTTTTTCTTGTATTTTTATCTGCAAGTATTGGACTTGTAATGGTCAATGTGTTTTATTTGAGTAAATTGATGTATGAAGCAACTTTGATTAACAACAATTTGTATACACAGCATGGCTTACACAGAATCATTGATGAACATGAATGAGATTGCTAACATGAGCCAAATATCTTCTTTGTCGAAGAAGATTATGTGGTCAAAGGACATGGAATGAAAGCTTATAGACTTGCTCCTTGAGCAAGTACAACTAGAAAGAAAATGTGATGGAGGCTTCAAAAAAAAGCCTGGACCGCAATTGAGAGGCGGTTCAATGCTGATTTGAACCTCAGTCTATCCAAGGACAACTTCAAAAACAAGTTGAAAACTTGGAAGCTTGCATATAGAGTCATGAAGGAGCTTCAGAATACAAGCGGTTTAGCTTGGAACAAGGCTACTTAGTCCATGGATGCTGAGGACAGCGTGCGGGATGAGCTTCTCAAGGTAGGGTAATCTCTCTACTATTTTGATGGAAATAATATTGTCTTCTTTTTAAGTTAATAATGAAAGACAAAGAACCTAATCCATTTATTTATGCCAACATGCAGCGAAGAGAGTTTAAAAATGCAAGAATGTATAAAAAGTAGCCCTTTCAGTACTTCACTGAATTGGGTGTAATTGTCGGTAATGACATGGCTGAAGGAAATGCAGCTACCATGGCCCTTGAGTTTGAAGAAGGGAACCCTTTGGAAGAGCCATTCGATGTGAATGATGAAGAGGACGCTGTACATCTTGATAGTGGTGTTGATTGGGATGATGAGCCTTATAATTCCACTCAGTCCACTGCAACAACAAGTACTAGAGGGACTCCTAGTTCATCAGGCAGAAAGGTGGGAAAGAGGAAGAAGGCAAGTCTGGCTGCTTCATTGGATTCCATGTCTGAAACAATGAAAAAAATAAAAGAGGGCATGAACAATATTCACCTTGTTAAAATTGATGAATCTAGTCATGAGAATGCTTTGAAGGATGCCTATAACGCTCTCAAATCCATGCCCGGATTGAGTAGAGGTGTATTCCTCAAGGTAGACGAAACCTTCTTGGGTCAACGTGAAAGAGCCAAATGGTTCTTATTGATGATGGAGGAGGAGAGAAGCAACTGGATTGTAGCCACATATGGAGGTTTATAGTTAATTTAAAGGACATCATTTTGTGATTTTAAATGAGTTGGAAGCCTATAAAAGGCTAAAAAATTGACATGATACTGCTGTTCATTTTGAATATGACATGAAATCTGAATATATGTGTATGCCAACTTTAATTCAATTTTTGCTGAATATGATAGTGCTGTCCATGATCATGATTGTTGAATATGATAGTGTTGTTCATGAATATGATTGCTGAATATGATACTGAATATGATACTGTTGTTCATGAATATGATTGCTAAATATGATACTGAATATTCAGTATCATATTCAGTATCATAAGCTGAATATAATACTGTTGTTCATGAATATGATTGCTTAATATGATACTGAATATGATACTATTGTTCATGAATATGATTGCTGAATATGATACTGAATATTCAGTATCATAAGCAGTATCATATTCAGTATCATATTTAGTATCATGACATACCATCATATTCCATGCTTATCCATTTGCATTTCATAATTACATTTTCAATCATTCCATAACTACATTTACAATGCTTGTGATTACCATTTTGATCATACTTGTGATTACCATTTTGATCATATATACATGATGATCTTGTTGTGATGTGGCATGATACTTTATGATGATATCTAGTGTATTTTGTGTTCAAGAACATTGATTTTTTTATCATGTTGTTACTGATTTTCAGTGGATTTGTACTTTATCATGTGGATAGATATATATTTAGATTTTTTACTATTATATGCTCATATTGTCACAAAATGATTATTTGAATATTTTAATTTAAATGCAATTGATGAATATGATACTGTTGTTCATGAATATGATTGTTGAATATGATACTGTGTTCATGAATATGATTGTTGAATATGATACTGAATATGATACTGCTATTCATGAATATGATTGCCAAATATGATACTGAATATTCAGTATCATATTCAGTATCATAAGTAGTATCATATTCAGTATCAGGACATACCATCATATTCCATGCTTATCCATTTGCATTTCATAATTACGCTCAATTTTCAATTTTCAATATGACATGAAATCTGAATATATGTGTATGCCAACTTTAATTCAATTTTTGTTGAACATGATAGTGAATATGATAGTGTTGTCCATGATCATGATTGCTGAATATGATACTGTTGTTCATGAATATGATTGCTGAATATGATACATATATTTAGATTTCATGTCATATTGAAAATTGAAAATTGAGCGTAATTATGAAATGCAAATGGATAAGCATGGAATATGGTGGTATGTCCTGATACTAAATATGATACTGCTTATGATACTGAATATTCAGTATCATATTCAGTATCATAAGCAGTATCATATTCAGTATCAGGACATACCATCATATTCCATGCTTATCCATTTGCATTTGTCCTGATACTGAATATGATACTACTTATGATACTGAATATTCAGTATCATATTCAGTATCATAAGCAATATCATATTCAGTATCAGGACATACCATCATATTCCATGCTTATCCATTTGCATTTCATAATTATGCTCAATTTTCAATTTTCAATATGACATGAAATCTGAATATATGTGTATGCCAACTTTAATTCAATTTTTGCTGAACATGATAGTGAATATGATAGTGTTGTCCATGATCATGATTGCTGAATATGATATTGTTGCTCATGAATATGATACTAAATATGATACTATTGTTCATGAATATGATTGCTGAATATGATACATTTATTCAGATTTCATGTCATATTGAAAATTGAAAATTGAGCGTAATTATGAAATGCAAATGGATAAGCATGGAATATGATGGTATGTCCTGATACTAAATATGATACTACTTATGATACTGAATATTCAGTATCATAAGCAGTATCATATTCAGTATCAGGACATACCATCATATTCCATGCTTATCCATTTGCATTTCATAATTATGCTCAATTTTCAATTTTCAATATGACATGAAATCTGAATATATGTGTATGCCAACTTTAATTCAATTTTTGTTGAACATGATAGTGAATATGATAGTGCTGTCCATGATCATGATTGCTAAATATGATACTGTTGCTCATGAATATGATACTAAATATGATATTATTGTTCATGAATATGATTGCTGAATATGATACATATATTCAGATTTCATGTCATATTGAAAATTGAAAATTGAGCGTAATTATGAAATGCAAATGGATAAGCATGGAATATGATGGTATGTCCTAATACTAAATATGATACTGCTTATGATACTAAATATGATACTGAATATTCAGTATCATATTCAGCAATCATATTCATGAACAACAGTATCATATTCAGTATTATATTTAGCAATCATATTCATGAACAACAATATCATATTCAGTATCATATTCAACAATCATGATCATGGACAACACTATCATATTCACTATCATGTTCAGCAAAAATTGAATTAAAGTTGGCATACACATAAATTCAGATTTCATGTCATATTGAAAATTAAAAATTGAGCGTAATTATGAAATGCAAATGGATAAGCATGGAATATGATGGTATGTCCTGATACTGCTTATGATACTGAATATGATACTGTTGTTCATGAATATGATTGCTGAATATGATACTGAATATTCAGTATCATAAGCAATATCATATTCAGTATCATAAGCTGAATATGATTTTGTTGTTCATGAATATGATTGCTGAATATGATACTGACTATTCAGTATCATAAGCTGATTATGATACTAAATATGATACTGTTGTTCATGAATATGATTGCTGAATATGATACTGAATATTCAGTATCATAAGCAGTATCATATTCAGTATCATAAGCTGAATATGATACTGAATATGATATTGTTGTTCATCTCCATTACAAAATATAGTTTTATGAGAAATGGAGGCATTGGATATTTATGTTGGAGCCACTGGTAAGTACCCGCCGGTATTTTTATTGTGTTAATTTCTTGGATCCATGCCAAGATTATTTTGTGTTGCTAGTGATTATGTTGGCTTTCACAGAGTGTGCTTGTCATTTTATACTTCATTTTATATAGTGCTCGTCTTCCTCTCCATTATTTTGTGTTGCTAGTGATTATGTTGGCTTTCACAGAGTGTGCTTGTCATTTTATACTTCATTTTATATAGTGTTTGTCTTTCTCTCCATTTTTTTGTTTTTCTCTCCAGTTTTAGGAAGCCTTGTTTCTCTCGTCTTTTGAATTTAGAGTGCTTTCAGACATATTAGCTTGCATTTGTTAGTGTTGTTTCTTTTTTTAAGTGGAATACACGAAGGAGTACCACATGATGAATGCTTCATTTAATGTATTGTTAAGGTGTAGTCTCTTAACTATCCATTTCTAGTTCTTCAGACATGATTTTATAAATGTGTTTTGGTAGACGACTGTATTGTTCATGATTTTGTATGTATTAACCATCTTGTTATTATTGTTGCATTATGAAATTAAGTTTAATAATTCTACGTTGTTTAATGCTCTATTTCATCTTCAATTTCTTTTCATTTTTCATCCATTTTAAAAAAACACGTGATAGGTACAGAAATAGAAATGGATAGTTTTGAGACTACACGTATGATAAAGTGAGACTACACATATGCTGACATTAAATATGTTTGAAATAGCTTCTGGATTTGATTTTGTAGATATTTTATGGTCACACTCTATGATCCTTCATCGGGATGGAAGAGATAAAAATGACTGAAAAAAAATTCCATCATTTTGGTCTATTGCAATCATTTTGGTCTCAAACTATCTATTGCAATCTCGATGATGAATCACAGAGTGTGATCCAAAACTATCTACACAATCGAATCAAGAAGGTATTTCAAACATCGATGCAAAAAATATCCACATATGCTGATAAAAAAATGAGCTATCTGATGATTGTTTACTGTTCATGTTTGTAAACGGTCAAAATGTTTGATGGTACTCCTTGGTGTATTCCATTTAAAAATGAACAAGTTTTAGTTTTTGTATCATGTTTACTTTGTAGATGCAAGATTGATCATCGAATGTGGGGCATAAGGGCATAGACCATGGATCTACTTGCGTTTTCTTATTTAACGGTGTGTTTTCACACCACCAACCAGTTCATGGATATTGTTATATCTGATGCTATAGTTGTGTCATCATATTTTTTGTATAACTTTTTCAATTTGTACTCATAAAATATAGTCATGTTGTTATAGCGAACAAAATTAGTATGAATGAACAAATTTTTGCTTGATATAGTGCTGATGGCTACGAGGAATGCTCCTATGTGTGATTGCGGTGATGGATTGCGTTGTGTGTTGAAGAAGTCACAGATAGAGGACAATCCAGGCCATAAATTTTGGGGTTGTAAAAACTTCTATAAGGTTGTTAATTGCATAATATTTAAATATTTACAAATAATAAATATTAGTCATTATAGCGAGACTAACTTAGATTTGTATTGTAGGATGGAGGTGGATGCAGTTACTTCCGATGGGTCAATGACACCCCGTCATTGTCTACATCATCAGTACGTTCTACACACAAACCTGTTGTAGATGACGAGTGCAAGAATTGCAAAAGACTCGAGAAAACTATGGCAAAAGCGGAGGCTACATCTAAAGCCGAAATCTTTTTTTTACAGAATCTTCTTTGTGCAACAATCATACTATTTAGTTTGATCATCGTACTACTTAGTTTGATCATTTTTTGGAGATAGATATATATGTGGACTAGATGACTTATTTATATTTTGATGTGATATGAGAAATGTTATAATTATTTTTTTTGTTATAATATTGTTTATGATAATGTATAAAATTATTAAAAAAAGCTAAGTTTACTGTTCAATATTGTTTTTGTTAATGTATAATATTATTTATTTTTTTTGTTAATGTATTGAGAAAAATATATTAAATTTTGTTAAAGTTAAGTTTATTGTTTTTGTTAATGTATAATATTGTTTATTTTTGTTGTTATGATATTGAAAAAAATATATTAAATTTTGTTTATGATTTACTACATAAAAATATAAATTAATATAAAAAAACTATACATAAAGAATGGACCAAAATAATAAATGTATAAAATTATTTAAGTTTTCTATTCACAGAATTGGAAAAAATATATTAAATTTTATTTATGATTTAGTACATAAAAATATAAATTAATATAAAAAAACTATACATAAAAAATGGACTAAAATAATAAAATATCAAATTAAAAATTAAATTCTGATTCCAATTTAAAATGTAGAACCAAATAGAAAAGATGAATTTCTATCTTCCAATTCCAATTTGAAATTGCAAACCAAACACATAAAGAGGAATTTCTATCTTCCAATTCCAATTTTGAAAATGGCAACCAAACGCAGAAGATGGATTGTCTCATCCATCTTCCGAGTCAACCAAATGGTCCAAAACATATTTCGAATATACAAAATCAGAATATCAAAACCTTATTATGAGATAATCAGGTTTTGGGCCAAATTCCAATTCCACAAACAAACGGGGCCTATATGAGTACGGGCTTTCTTCCAGATTCAAACCTCAAGACCTAGGGGCATTATTGAAATAATAATAATAAAATGAATGTCACACATGTATTATTAATTTAAAAGTTGTTGTAACTCTTAGTTCTACAAGTTTTATTATCCAAAAGTTTCAATCCGTTATTCCAAGGTTAAAAAAATTTAAACAAATATATTTGTTTAAAATTTTGAATTTTCATGTATATTTGTTTAAAATTTTTAAGTTTCATGTAACTAGGAACAATTTAAAAAATTTCTTCTTAGATAAGAGTTTTCTCCCAATCTCAAAATTCGAGACCTAGAAACAATATTATAATAATAATAATAATAAAAATGGGATACATGTATTATTATTTTAAAAGTTGTTTGTAGCTTGTAATTCTATAAGTTTTATTTCCCAAAGCTTAATCCAATCCGTAATTCCAAGGTTTAGGGAAATTACTTTGAAATTTTTAAACAAAGTCACTACACAAGATAGCTTTAGAAAATGTATTATTTTCATTATGCTTCTATTCATGTTATACAACACCAAGTTAATTTTATGTTAAATATTGTTAACTTTTAAATGGATGTAAGTCACAGGTAGCATTATACCTATGAAATAGAGTTAGTTGAGCCCTATGTTAATGGAATTTAAAATGTAGATCATGGATTCACAATTAAATTGTATAATAGCCTATTGAAAAATATAATACAATTTTCAACATTATACTTCAAAAATATTCTAGGCTTAGGGTTTCTTGTGTGGTCTTTTTCAATTTCATTTTGCTTCTAAGCTTGCAAGTGTTCTCTACCCCTTTAAATAGCCCCAAACTTTCTTCCATGTATGTCTTTTGCTACACTTTTTTATGTTTTGTTTCCTATTCTAGAATTTGAAAAAGCATGTTGTTACTTAGAATATTTTACTTTGGTTTGACATTTTATGGGTAGGGTCCCCTATTGAAGCATACTAAAAGATTAAGTCAATAGAGCTTAGACTTTGCATGGAATTCACTTTGTCAAAATGCAAAAATAATGAGACGATTTTTTTATTCAACTTTTTTAGATAGTTGAAGTTAGTTATTGTAACATAAGAAATATGGATCACCAGTTCAAATGGGTAAACTAATGATCCTATGGTTCTATTTCCTATATTGCATTAGAAGGAAGATGACTCACTAGGCTCAAGAGGAATTAAGAGATGAATGGGTGCAATAATCCTTTGTCTCAATCAAGGTTTGTTTGGGAGAATGTGATTAAGTAATATAAAGTAGTGAGCTCTAGAAAGGAGGAAAAGATAAGCTCCAAGATACACAAACTCACAAAAAGTATATAAATTAGTAAAGTTATCATAAATGGGGTTTAGAGGATGCAAATAACGTATAAAATCAATTTGGAGAGGATCTAGAGGGACTAGGTTTTCTAGGCCGACTTGTTCTTAGGACTAGGTTGCATGGGTCGACTTGTTCTCTGCACTTTTCAATGATGTTAGTTGCAAACTATTTGTGAGGTCTTGAACTTCCCTTATATGATCTCATGCAGGAGCCACTTGCACTAACACATAGAAAATGATAAAAATATTGTGTGGAAAGTGGTTTTCCTCAATCAAACATTGGTTGAGGAATCAACCCTTGAAATGAAATGAAATATGCTTGCAATAAGTATGTTGATATGAAATAGAATCCATATATGAATAAAAAATTACCTTATCCCTTGATGTTGTGATTCTTTTTTGGATGTTATCACAAGTATTAACCCAATAGCTTTGACTCCACAAAAATCTAAAAAGAAATCATGAAAGACATGCCTTGCACAATGATTGTTATAGTTTGCCACAATGCTTGATGAAGAGGTCTTGAATACTTAAAGACTTGGATGCTTGAAGACCTTGAGATGCTAGCTTGGAGCTTGAATTGATATGATGTTCTTATGTATTGATTGTGCATTGAATGAATAGAAAGGGAGACCTTTATATAGGGATCTCAAAGGGAAATTGCCTTTAGGCCGACTTAGAAAAATAATATTTCTATTTTGGGCATACTCTTGGCCGGAGTGTAAAACCACCAAGTCTCGCTCCCAAGATTTTTAGAAAAAAAGGTTGGGAATAGGTCAAATTTAAGGGAGTATATCAATTTTCAGGAACTATTTTAGTTTTGACCATGTGCTTGCCTAAAATTAATGAAATTTAAATAGGAGCAATATAATAGGGCCTAGTTTTCAAAAATATGCGCCATGTGGAGATGTGAGATCAATAGGTGTGGAAAATATGTCTCAAACTTTAAAATGAGGTAGCACCCAGCTTAAAGTGAGGAAATGAAATACTTTAAAGGGCACACCTATATTAAATGGCCCAAAATAGGATTTTGGTGAGAATTAATCAAGAAAGGACTCATAATATTGATTTAAAATAATAAATGTCCAATTTGTGCTAGGAGAGTGTAAAATTGAGATGAGGTACCTAAACTAATGCGAGATGGGCCATACATGCTAAAATAGAACCTAATTAAGCATCTAATTATAGTATTTACATTTTAGGATGGTACATTCAACCCCCAGTTTAACTTGAGTATGAGTCCTACTTGCATACTCATAGTAAATAAGAAAAAAAGAAGAGAGAGAAAGAGAAAGGTAATATGATCACATGAGAAGACTGCAAAGAGATAAGATGTCGCTAAGTATAAGGACAAGAGCCCCTAAACCAAGGATCTTAACTCATACTAACACATGCAAGGACACATCAAATAAAAATAAAAGCCTAAATATTAGAAAGGTTCCAACTCAACTAGTTGAAGAGACCTTGGTAAAGAAAATGTCTCAACTGCTAGGACCATGCTCAAAAATCTATTGTAAAATCCTAAGTGGGTAGATGGAAAGGGAAAGAGCACACATCAAAGACAAGACAAGAATTCATGACCCAAGAAACTAGCAAGATATGTTATGCTACGAGATCATGGAGGAGAGAAGGATATAACCATGGATGACACCTGATAGCCATTTGTGTTATGCTAGGTGATCCATGAAAGAGTGGAGGAAAAGTTGAAAGCAAGTTGTATTATGCTAGTCAACCCATCGTAAAAGAAAGATTGATAAAAAAGAGAATTGATGGACTAGCAAGTTGTGGTATGCTAGTCAAGGGTGAACCCACAATAGTGGGTTACTCTTTTTTGCCTGAACGGACACTGAACTCTACATTTTGAAAAAAAAATTTGGATTCAGATGCATATTGTCATTAAACTGTTTGAAATCAGAAGATGAAGTAAATTAGTCTTTTAGTATTTTCTATCTAGATTTTGAATATATTTTTTATTTTTATTTTTGAATTGATTTGAATGTATTTTTCTTTCTCCCACGAAAATTGGTATGTTGGTGAAAATGTCATTTTCAAAGAGTTACATTATTTTCATAGAACATAAGTTTTTTTCTAAAATAGATATCAATGTGATTATTTCAAATTTAGTTTTGTAAAATCCATACGGAGGGCATGCAATTGGTTTCACGACATTATCATGATTATTGCATATTTTATTAACGTTTGAAGTTGAATAAACTATAATTTTGACATACCTTGACTACATAGCTTATAACTTGTCGTGTATTTGTCCAATTTTATTTATTTTTTTTTTTATAAAAAGTAAACTTCAATACCTAGGGAATAGATATATTTTAGAATTTTTTTCTCTTATTTACTATTTTTCCATAAGCGTCAAACATAGAGGTAGACATATGGGGTGATCCCACAAAGTTGTGTCTCACTTTTCGGGACGAAGAAAATCGACGTCCTACCAAGAAAACAATTTTTAGAGTCTTTGTGTGAAGTCAACACTTCGGACGAAGTGGTTCACCCACTTCGCGTGAAGTACCCTACGTGGGGGTCTTCGCGCAAAGACCCCACTTTGCACAAAATACCCCATGTAGGGTACTTCGTGCAAAGTGGGGTCTTTGCGCAAAGCCCCTATGGCCGTATTTCTTTATAAATTTTTGTCAATTCTTTTTTATTTTTCATTGTTACTATTTGGATTTTGTGGACCCCGGGGATTGGAGCAAAGCAGTGATGTCCAGTACGACATCAACACCTCCCGAGCTTTTTCGACCTCTTCAGATTGTTACTAGTATCAAGTACACACATTTTTCTCATTTTTTATTGTAAATTATATGTTTTATATTTATTTTAGTTAGTTATTTGTTTTAAATAATTTTTTATTTGTAGAAATGTTAGAAAATCGTAGTTAAAAATTAGAATATGTTAGAAAATGATAGTAGAATGTTAGAAAAATGTAGTTAAATATTATAATATGTTAGAAAATGATAGTAGAATGTTAGAAAATGTTAGAAAATCATAGTAGAATTGTTAGAAAACATTAAAAATCATAGTATAAATGTTAGAAAATTATACTAGAATTGTTAGAAAATGTTAGAAAATGTTAGAAAATATTAAAAATCGTAGTATAAATGTTAGAATATGTTAGAAAATCATAGTAGTTTGTTAGCAACTGTTAGAAAATATTTACAAAATATTAGAAACCGTAGTAGAAATGTTAGAAAACATTAAGATCTTATAGAAATTATTAAAAATATTTGTTTTTAAATTTCAAGTTTAAAGTTAGTAAATATTAGGAATCTCTCTCTCTCTCTCACCTGTACACGTATTTTTAGTAAAGTTAGTAAATATTAGTTAGTTATTTATTTTAAATAATTTTTAGTTTGTAAAAATCTTAGAAAATCGTAGTTAAATTTTTGAAAATGATCTAATCCTATGTTAGAATATGTTAAAAAATTGTAGTAGTAAGTTTCTAGAACCCTTATCCCCCCCTTACGACATATTAAGACACTTAGGATCCCTTAGGAATCTCAAGACCTTACAATACATATTAGGATGTCCTATGACACATTGATGTACATGTTAGGTTCCATTAATACATACAAGGACTCATTGTTTCCCTCAAGGCTCCTTAAGACATATTAGGATGAATTAATGTAACTTATTATCTCTTAGGACCTATTGTGACGCCTACAACCCCTTAAGACATTCTAGGACCATTACGCTACCACTTAGGACATCTTAAGACACATAGGACCCATACGACCCTTTATTATATCTTAAAAGGTCCTAGGACCCATTCATCTATCTTAGCTTCTGTTAATACATATGTGAACCCATAATTGCCTACAAGAACCCTTAAGACATACTAGTATCAATTAATGCAACCTAAGATCCCTTAGACCACTTATCACATCTAGATGACCCATCAACATTATTGGACCATTATACATCCCTTACGACATTTTAAGACATATATGACCCCTTCAGATCATCAAGACCCATAAGCATATCTTAGGTTGTCCTAGGACACATTTATGTATTGTAGATTCAATTAATACATACGAGGATCCACTAATGTAACATAGGACCCCTTAGGACCTCTTATGTTACCCACGACCCCTTAAGACACTCTAGGACCCTTATCCATCCCTTATACTATCTTAAGACACATATAGGACCCATTTTTTCCCTCAAGAAACCTTAAGACATACTAGGATCAATTAATGTAATGTAGAATCCCTTAGGACCACTTATTGCACCTACAACCCATTAACATTCTAGGACTCTTATCTGGATCCCTTATGAAATATTAAAACAAATATGAAACCTTAGGACCCCAAAGACCCATTAAAGAATCTTAGGATGTCCTAGGACCACTTAGATCACTTATCACATCTATGACCTATTAATATTATTGGACCATTATACATCCCTTATGACATTTTAAGACATATATGACCCCTTCAGATCCTCAAGACCCATTAACATATCTTTGGTTGTCCTAGGACACATTTATGTATAGATTAGATTTAATTAATACATACAAGGATCCACTAATGTAACCTAGGACCCCTTGGGACCTCTAATGTTACCCACGACCCCTTAAGACACTCTAGGATCCTTATCCATCCCTTACACTATCTTAAGACACATCTAGGACCCATTGTTTCCCTCAAGAAACCTTAACACATACTAGGATCAATTAATGTAATGTAGGATCCCTTAGGACTACTTATTGCACCTACGACCCATTAACATTCTAGGACTCTTATCTAGATCCCTTATGAAATCTTAAAACAAATATGAAACCTTAGGACCCCCAAGACCCATTAAAGAATCTTAGGATGTCCTAGGACAACTTAGACCACTTATCACGTCTACGACCCATTAATATTATTGGACCATTATACATCCCTTATGACATTTTAAGACATATATGACCCCTTCGGATCCTCAAGACCCATTAACATATCTTAGGTTGTCCTAGGACACATTTATGTATATTAGATTCAATTAATACATATGAGGATCCACTAATGTAACCTAGGACCCCTTAGGACCTCTTATGTTATCCACGACCCCTTAAGACACTCTAGGACCCTTATCCATCCCTTACACTATCTTAAGACACATCTAGGACCCATTGTTTCCCTCAAGAAACCTTAAGACATATTAGGATCAATTAATGTAATGTAGCATCCCTTAGGACCACTTATTGCACCTACGACCCATTAACATTCTAGGACTCTAATTTGGATCCCTTATGAAATCTTCAAACAAATATGAAACCTTAGGATCCCCAAGACCCATTAAAGAATCTTAGGATGTCCTAGGTCCCATTGATGTATCTTATGTTCCATTAATACATATAAGGACTCATTGTCACCTTGAATACCCCTTAAGAAATACTAGGATCCCTAAGGACCTCTTATGACACATACAACCCCTTAAGACATTCTAGGACCTCTATCAATCCCTTACAACATCTTAAGAGACCTAGGATGCATTAGGATCAATTAACTTAACCTTTAATCCCTTAGAAGCATTATGACACCTACGAAGCCTTAAGGCATTCTAGTCCAACCTTATCCATATCTTATGACATCTAAAGACACATATGACCCCTCTAAGACCAATTAATGTATCTTAGGATTCTCTAGGACCCATTCATGTATCTTAGGTTCTATTAATTGATATGAGGACCCATTGTCACCCTGAATAACCCTTATGACCTAATAAGACCACTTACTTAACCTAATAGGACCTATTAATACCAATTAGTACATTCTAGGACCCTTAAGACCTAATACAACCTATTAAAATCAATTAGTACATCCTATGATCCTTAAGACCTAATAAGACCACTTACTTGACCTAATAGGACCTATTAATACCAATTAGTACATCCTAGGATCCTTAAGACCTAATAAGACCACTTTCTTAACCTAAAAGGACCTATTAATATCAATTAGTACATCCTAGGACTCTTAAGACCTAATAAGACCACTTACTTGACGTAATAGGACCTATTAATACCAATTAGTACATCTTAGGACCCTTAAGACCTAATAAGACCACTTACATGATGTAATAGGACCTATTCATACTAATTAGTACATCTTAAGACCCTTAAGACCTAATAAGACCACTTACTTGACCTAATATGACCTATTCATACTAATTACTACATCTTAGGACCCTTAAGACCTAATCAGACCACTTATGTGACATAATAGGACCTATTAATACCAATTAGTACATTCTAGGACCCTTAAGACCTAATAAGACCACTTAAGTTACGTAATAGGACCTATTAATACCAATTAGTACATCCTAGGACCCTTAAGACCTAATAAGACCACTTACATTATGTAATAGGACCTATTCATACCAATTAGTGCATCTTAGGACCCTTAAGACCTAATAAGACCACTTACTTGACCTAATAGGACCTATTAATAATAATTAGTATATCTTAGGACCCTTAAGACCTGATAAGACCACTTACATGACGTAATAAGACCTATTAATACCAATTAGTACATCCTAGAACCCTTAAGAGCTAATAAGACCACTTACTTGACCTAATAGGACCTATTAATACCAATTACTACATCCTAGGACCCTTAAGACCTAATAAGACCACTTACTTGACGTAATAGGACCTATTAATACTAATTAGTACATCCTAGGACCCTTAAGACCTAATAAGACCACTTACGTGATGTAATAGGACCTATTCATACCATTTCGTACATATTAGGACCCTTAAGACCTAATAAGACCACTTACTTGACCTAATAGGAACTATTAATACCAATTAGTACATCTTAGGACCCTTAAGACCTAATAAGACCACTTACATGATGTAATAGGACCTATTAATACCAATTAGTACATCCTAGAACCCTTAAGACCTAATAAGACCACTTACTAGACCTAATAGGACCTATTAATACCAATTACTACATCCTAGGACCCTTAACACCTAATACAACCACTTACGTGACATAATAGGACCTATTAATAACAATTAGTACATCCTAAGACCCTTAAGACCTAATAAGACCACTTACTTTACCTAATAAGACCTATTAATACCAATTAGTATATCCTAAGACCCTTAAGATGTAATAAGACCACTTACTTGACGTAATCAGACCTATTAATACCAATTAGTACATCCTAGAACCCTTAAGACCTAATAAGACCATTTACTTGACCTAATAGGACCTATTAATACCAATTAGTACATCCTAGGACCCTTAAGACCTAATAAGACCACTTATGTGACGTAATAGGACCTATTCATACCATTTAGTACATCTTAGGACCCTTAAGACATAATAAGACCAATTACTTGACCTAATAGGACCTATTAATACCAAATAGTACATCTTAGGACCCTTAAGACCTAATAAGACCACTTACATGATGTAATAGGACCTATTAATATCAATTAGTACATCGTAGAACCCTTAAGACCTAATAATACCACTCACTTGACCTAATAGGACCTATTAATACCAATTAGTATATCTTAGGACCCTTAAGACCTGATAAGACCACTTACATGATGTAATAAGACCTATTAATACCAATTAGTACATCCTAGAACCCTTAAGACCTAATAAGACCACTTACTTGACCTAATAGGACCTATTAATACCAATTACTACATCTGAGGACCCTTAAGACCTAATAAGACCACTTACTTGACATAATAGGACCTATTAATACTAATTAGTACATCCTAGGACCCTTAAGACCTAATAAGACCACTTACGTGATGTAATAGGATCTATTCATACCATTTAGTACATATTAGGACCCTTAAGACCTAATAAGACCACTTACTTGACCTAATAGGAACTATTAATACCAATTAGTACATCTTAGGACCCTTAAGACCTAATAAGACCACTTACATGATGTAATAGGACCTATTAATACCAATTAGTACATCCTAGAACCCTTAAGACCTAATAAGACCACTTACATGATGTAATAGGACCTATTCATACCAATTAGTACATCTTAGGAGCCTTAAGACCTAATAAGACCACTTACTTGACCTAATAGGACCTATTTATACCAATTAGTACATCTTAGGACCCTTAAGACCTAATAAGACCACTTACGTGATGCAATAGGACCTATTAATACCAATTAGTACATCCTAGAACCCTTAAGACCTAATAAGACCACTTACTTGACCTAATAGGACCACTTACTTGACCTAATACCAATTAGTACATCCTAGGACCCTTTACGAGTATTAGTACACTCTAGTATTGTAAATTTAAGTATAATTTTATATATTTAGATATTTGTTTCCATTTTACACATAGTTATAACATGTAATCAAGTACTTAATTGTTAACACTTAGCTTTCACATGTTATGTATCTAGATGGCCACTCAAGATGCACCTTAGACTCCTGATATACACTAGACCATTTTTCATATTGCTAACATAGAGATGGATCGACTTAGAGAGTCTATCAGTAGATTTTTAGCAAATAGCATATATAGAGATACTTGTGTCAGTATATTAACCAGCTTGGAGGAGATGACTGCGAGATTAAGATCTTACTCATCCTTCACACCTTAGGTAGTTGAGACTATTTTTTGAGAATTGAGTGCTGAGGTCTCAGGTGATGTTTTCTTGGAGATGGTTTAGATCCGTGTCCCCAAGGATATCATCAAACAAGAGGTTTTCCCACATTATGAGGGGAAGCCTACTATGAGGGCATATTAGGTCACACAATGTGTCATTCCTCAGATTGCATGCATGATATAACCTCAGTTTCTTACAACACATGGCTATTATCCTAATAATGACCAGATTCCTTTATATTTTGCACAACAGTTGTACGTTGAGTTCCCTTTGGGACCCCGGGTCAACTATTTAGATCTTCCAGCATATTATGGTCAGGGGCACGGTAGGCTTGCAGACCACGATCAGTATTGTTGGGCTGATCGAGTTGTACAACCTCATAGACAGTTGGTTGGGCACAAGAATCTAGCAATGGCACCAGTGATGGCTGCTACTGTAGATAGAGTCATCATTGCTTCTCAGAGGGGAGTAGTGGATAGTATAGGACAAATTGCTTCTATAGCCACATCCATCACTTTAGATTCAGTGTGAAGATACATTTTGACTAGACCGAGTAGAGCCAGATCATCTTCTGAGGCTTCGTCTAGTACTACTACAGGTGTGACTGATGAGACATATATAGTTGTAGGTCTTCCTGCACCTAGAGAGATACGAGCACTTTTAGGTCATCATAGTCATTTAGATATGGCCCTTTACTTTTTGGAGGATCTCCTGCAGTCCTATTCTTATATTGCTGACATGCAGAGGATCCCAGTACATTCAGTTAGGGATGTCATCAGACTTGCACGGGGTCCTATAGTTCCACTAACACAAGACGCACCATCTAGTTAGGCACAACATAGTGTAGAGCACTCTGCACCCACAGATCACTCTATATCTACAAAGCCAGGTATACAGGTTGGAGATGTACACATCATCACTGAGGGCCTAGACACATTTGATGAGCAGTTGCGTGGGTTGGGTCAGGTGGACATTGGCACTGATGTTGGATCATTTATGGATATGTTATTGCATCCTGATGGTTCAGGCTCTACATCACTCCTCTCCCAGCTAGTTTCACACCTACACTCCTCATTACTAGAGAGGTTCGAGATTGAAGGTGGTGTGGGTGGTGTAGTTTCAGTTGGTGATATGATGGTGCAATGCGCTGATGATCCTACTACTCCTGAGACCTAGCTATATAAAGTTTTATTTTCTCTTTTCTTAGGAGTTTTAGTGAACAATTAATTGTAGATGTGTGTATTGATGTTTGTTCAATGTATAATATTTTGTAGGCACAGTTAGCAAAGCACGTTACCTCTAGTGTGGGCTTAGAGCATCTTCATATGAGAGATCCATTTGATGTGACACCTACTAGTGGTCAAGTAAGTTTTAGATATATGTATGTTTAATCATGCATGTGTACACATGTATTTATATATTTAAAGTACTTTACATAATATATATATTATGCACATGTATATAACCAACTGTTGTACTAAATTTGCAGGGGTCAGTTCTTGCTTCACAGCCAGAGGATGCTTTTCATAGGAGAGATTTAGTAGATGTGACACCTAGTAGTGATCAAGTAAGTTTTAAAAATATGTAAGTTTAAACATGCATTTATAATATTTTAATTATTTTAGATTATTATATATACACGCATTTATATTCGCAGAGATCAGTTGCTGCCTCACTACCAGAGGATGCTCATGGCAGTCACTCAGAGGGTCACTCTGTTCACATGCGCCTAGATGACTACATAGTTTAGGACATGTTGCACATATCTTTTATTTGAGATTCATTATATATGTCATTAGTATATGTTTGATATTTTATGTTTATGATTCGAGACATATATTTGATTAGAGACATATATTTGATTAGATACATATATTTGATTCGAGACATATATTTGATTAGAGACATATATGATTCGAGACATATATTTGATTAGAGACATATATTTGATTAGATTATATGATTTGATTAGATGGTTTTATTTGATTAGATGATATAATTTGATTTGATGATATATGATTTGATTAGATGGTTTTATTTGATTAGATGATATGATCTAATTAGATGGTTTGAATTGATTAGATGATATGATATGATTTGATTTAATTTGATGATATATGATTTAATTACATTATTTGATTAGATGATATGATTTGATTAGATTTTATTAGCTGAATGTAGAATTAACACATGTCATAAGTAATCTAACAAAATTTCATCATTTTTTAGTGTCTTAAGGGGAGGTCTTAAGGGGATCTAGAATTTATATCATAAAAAATAAAAAGTTAATACATATAACTAATGGACAATAACTATTCTAACTCATTCTAGAACTAACACATGTCATAAGTAATCTAACTAATTTCATCATTTTTTAGTGTCTTAAGGGGATCTTTAACTAATAAGCAGTCTTAAGGGGATCTAGAATTAATATCATAAAAAATAACTAGTTAATACATGTAACTAATGGACAATAACTATTCTAACTAATTCTAGAACTAACACATGTCATAATTAATCTAACTAATTTCATCATTTTTAGTGTCTTAAGGGGAGGTCTTAAGGGGATCTAGAATTAATATCATAAAAAATAACAAGTTAATACATATAACTAATGGAAAATAACTATTCTAACTCATTGTAGAACTAACACATGTCATAAGTAATCTAAATAATTTCATCATTTTTTAGTGTCTTAAGGGGATCTTTAACTAATAAGCAGTCTTGAGGGGTGGTCTTAAGGGGATCTAGAATTAATATCATAAAAAATAACTAGTTAATACATGTAACTAATGGACAATAACTACTCTAGACATTCTATAACTAACACATGTCATAAGTAATCTAACTAATTTCATCATTTTTTAGTGTCGTAATGGGAGGTCTTAAAGGGATCTAGAAATCATAAGCATCATAAAAATCATTGAATAATCAAAGCATACATAAAATCTTTAACTAATATGCAATCTATAAAAATCATTAAATAATCAAAGTATACTTCTAAAATTCTATATATTAAAACCATTGAACCATCAAATAGGTCCATCATATATCAACAAATTATATTCCATCACATGTTTAAATATATAAACAAAGTATAATGAAATTTAATCTAGAGATATCAAGTAGGTCCTAACACATGAAATAGGTATACATATTATACTTTTTAGACCAACTCAAGTGGTTCAGACCTTTCATGGAGAACATGTAATATTCTCTCATAATCCTCACCATCTAGTCTCCACTTACAACGTCCACGTTGAGATTTAATTGTATGGAGATAAATAGATGTGGCAACTACTAGGTGACTATATTGAAACATCTTATTGTCTGGTTGGTAATCAAAAAAATGAATACCATATTGAATTACTTTGATTTGCTTGAAATATGTTCCCTCTAAAACAACTGAACCTACAGGTCACAAAATTTAACAATATATAAATTTAAACAAACTAAATTTAAAATTTGTTAAAAGGTTGAAATTTAAAATTTACAAATTGAGTTCAATATATTGATGTAAAGCATGTAAAAACCTATGGGGAACAACATTCCTTGACTTTCTTCAGGTTCAAGTAACTTCATCCTCTCTGCACTATAATGCAGTAAATAATAACCAACTCCTTCTACATTTCCACACTCAACAATCATTGCAAAGACATCTCCTGCACAGTAAATTTATATATACATGTGTGAGATCTTAAAATTAACTTGGTTCAATCTATAGATCTATCTATCTATCTATACATGCAGCCCAATGTACCATATAATGTGAAATATATATAAGTTTACCAATTTTGACCAATCCTGAGATATTATTGTAATTAGTAGAAATCAAAAGGACATCATTGAAGATTTCATCTTCATCTCTATCAAATGTATCAGTAACAACTAGTGGCACTAGATTCCATGTGCCTACATATCCACGGTCTTGATTGATACATTCCTCATAATTGTCAGCAATGCAGTGATAACAATAGCATGAGCAGTCCCTACTGTTCAACATCCATTTGTGACAATTCATACTCATAACTGAATGCAAAGATCACGTCTTTTCTATCCTATTGAAACCATGCATAATTTTGCTATCCACACCTGAAAAAATTCATATATAATACATTCTATAAATATATTTTGAATAAAGAATATCATAAAAAATTTAAACACTTTCAAATAATTTAAAAATATGTGCATACCTTTTATCTCCCAAAATTTTCTATGTGGCACTGGGTGAGTCAATCTTGATGACGTTTCATTCTCATTTGGTGTGAAATGTGTCTTGCACCATTCAACCACATCATGTGCATTTTTTATATGAACTCCCTTATAATTCATTTGATACTTTCATATAGCACGTTTGATGCAAGCTCCGACACCATCATGTTCACCATTTCCATGTCCACTCTCAAAGAAACTCCAGACATATGGTATGTTTTCATTACGATAATATCTACATAGTGCATAAAATGGTCTCAATGATCTGAATTATGCAGCACATCCATCTGACCAAACATAATGTTTATCAATTTTTATACCTCTTTCTTTCAAATTTGCAAAAAACATCTTGAAGCAATGTTCTACATAATGAATGTCATGCTCTCTATCATCACTTATATAAAAATGATATTCCTTCTTGATGACCTGTGCTTCAAATGTGCTCTGAATACCATCCAAATCTAATAGTGTGTGTCGATAACACACATGTACCATAATAGCAATTTGCTCTGAAAAATAGTATTTTGATTGAATTGCCTTTTGATGAACAAATGAATAATTTTCTGCAAAATCAACAACTGATACAATAGTTCCAAGTGGGAAATTGTCTCTCAGTGTTTGGAATTGTTGTGCTTGCCACTTTGCAAAAAAAGCATGATGAATGTAGGGTTGAGTCAATTTTTTAAATTTTTCCATAAATACTCCAACATTTATCTCCTCTTCAACATATTCTAACCTTTTGGATTCTTTCCCAAATTTTGTTTCATTCTTTACATATTTGTAACTCTTGCAATTTACCATCTTTGTTATATCAATATTTTCATTTTTCAAAGCAAAAAGAGACAAATTAGAACATGTTTGACATATTACTTTTATGCAATTTATTTGTCCAACTACATCATCTCTTTTGTCACATAAAATGAATGAGATGAACTCACTTCGTCTAGTAGGAGGAGCATTTTCAAAACCATAAGTGTCTTCTACAAACTTTTGAAAAATCTGAAAGTGGAGATCAAATTCAATATGATAACGACAACAACAAGTTTCAAACACTTTGTTTATCCTGATATTATATGGCTTCGATCTTTCAAATAATGTTTGCCCAATCTTTATATTAGGATTTGAACTATAAAATGAAACATACATTTCATGTTGTGTTGTGTCCAACCAATGTTTTGTATGATATTCATATTGATTAGCTAAAATTCTATGTCTGATAACATCTCTACTGTTTGATGAAGGACGTGTATTATCATTCCAAAATAATGTGACCAAATTTTTTATTCCTTCATCAATCCTATCAAAACAAGGAGCTCTACACATGATTTCCCAATTGCCTTCCAAGGTGCTATCATCCAAAAGTATTCTCCTATTAACATATCATGATATTGTATTCCTATTAAAACCAAACTGAGATGAAACTGAAGATATCTATCTTTTTCATCCCATAGTGTTACCTACAATGGATGTCAACATAACTTTTCTTGTAATGGTCTTATCTTTAGTTTGAGATTTCTTCTCTAGCTAGTTCAAACCTTTCCTAATATTTTCAATCATATCAATTTGCATGTCAACAACTTTTCTCTTCTTTGATGCTGTATCTATACCGAATAATTTTCATGCCCCTTCTAACTTTTTGTTTATAAGTACAACTAAAAGAAATTGAGCTTGTTCAAGTGTATCAAAATTATCAAATTTAACCAATATTTCTCTTGCTATCATATTCATTAATCTCTTCTTAGCAAGACTTAAGGGTTGAACATTAGCAACTAATCTCAAATTCTCCACATCCATTGTAACTAAATGATCTAAGTTTCTATAATTAATATTTCTCTTTACAGTTTGAGCTAAATTTAAAAGTTCATCCATACAAGTAGGAGCACATGATCTTGACCCTTCTCCAACATCAATTGTTTGAGCTTCCATAGGGAGTGATCCCGACCCTTCTTCAATGTGCAATTCTTTGACTTGACTTGACCCTCCTACTTCAGCTTGTCTTTCAGCTTCTTTAGTTTTATGATAATATGTCAATGCAGCTTCACGATTTCTTTGTTCAGTATTGGGTGACCTTTTTCTAGAAGATTTACTTTTTCTTCCCTTCTTGTTCCCCATTTCATCTCTCCAAAAAATATCTTCCACAAGATCGCCAATAAAAATTCTCTTCTTCAAAAAATACTTTAATCTAATATTTCTCCTCTCCAAAATTATGCCTTTGAAAAAATAGAAATAACAATCCTCCTCCAAAAAATGCCTTCAATAATACAAAAAGAGAATTCATTAATTGCAATTCGGTATAAAATAGAAACAAAATTTTTTCATTTTATACCATTTTGATTTTTTTTACAAAATAAATTCACTAGCCGACTTCGCTTGAAGTACATACTTCGCATGAAGTACCCAGGGAAAAATACTGGTGGGGTGTTTCTTCACCAGAATTTTCACTTTGGGGTCTTCGCGTGAAGACCCTTCGCACAAAGACCCACAAGTGTCTTTGCATGAAGGGGGTCTTCGCTGGAAGACCCCAAAACTAAAATTTTGCCCTCAAAAAATAAGTGAGCTTCAAAAAAATGATCTTTTGAGGCCTGGAACAAGGACCAAACAAGATGGTTTTTTAAAACATACAATGTCGAGTGATGCTATTTGGAACAACCTTTATAATGAATATAATTTTAATATATATTGAGTTCATTATCGCTTTTAAATATTACTTTAACTAAACATGGGTTGTTTGGTCATTCAACAACCTATCCCTTCAAGACTTTAGGAAAAATAGTAAATTATAAAAAGTTTTTTTATTAAAAATATGTAGGAAAAATGTATTTGTGTTACCTTTCAATGAAAAAAAGAAAAAATGGATTTTGATATACACAGATCAAGTTAGAGCGATCCAAGTGACCTTATGTCTAAATTACAGTTACTGTCACTTTAGAACTTAATATAATCTTGGAAGAATTACATCGTTATCATATTTTAAAAAAAAGTTATGTTGATCCAAGTGACAGTAACTCCTTAAAAACATAGTTTTTTAATGCAAACCACTTTTCGAAGGAGAAGGAAAAATAAATTTTAATGAATTTTAATTTTTTTAAAAATATATTTAGAAACTAGAAATAAAATTCCAAAAGACTCTAGTTTACATTATCTTCAAATTCCTAATAGTTTTGCGGCAACAGGTGTTCGAAAGTGAAGTTTTTTCTCAAAATATTGATCTCTGTGTCAAACTTGGCCAAAAAGTGGGACTCATTATTGTGGGACCACCCTATGGTAAAATATCTATGTTTAGTAAAACTAAAAATAAAAAGTCATAATAAACTTAATATATATTAACATTATAATTATTGGAAAGATTTTTCTCAGTAGTACCTTACTACATAGATAGGTTTGTCAAATGGATTCATTTGATCTGCCAAAAGATAAAGTCAAAGTAATTTTTTGACAGTATTTTAATAGGTGTGAATGAGACTCAATTGTAGGTACTATGAATGAGGAGTATAGATGTTATATCAATGTTTTTTTATCTAAGAGGCTTTGAGCTAACCATTTGTAATTAATTCCTTCAAATAGAACCTCTCAAGGTTTAAATCATCATATTTTATTAAAAATGTGTTATTTCAGCAAAAATTAGAATGTCTAAAAAAGTGTAACCCACTATTGTGGGGTCACCCTCAACTCATTTTTGAAAATCTATACAAATGATAGATCAAATGGGCTAGCAAGTTGTGTATACTAGCTCAACCAATCCCAAGGATAACCAAGGAAAACATTGTACCCAAGGAAACCTACTTGTACAACAAGAAAATATTAGCAAGGAGAATTTCTCCTTTCCCTAATGCATAATTGAAAGGAAGATGACCCAATAGGCTCAAGTAAGACTTAAGCACTGATTGATTCAATGATTCTTCAGAGTAAATGTATTGGGAAAAGTTTGAATGAGGGAAATGATACAATGATGTAAGATAGGAGACTAAATAAGAGATTATAACTAGTTATGAAAAAATGCAAAATGAAAAAAAATAGAAAGACAACTATAATTTAACCTACAATAAAAACTAGAAGACTATACTGACCTGTAATCTGAATTTGAGGTTGATTGGCAGGGTATTCGCAAGAAAAGTAGTCGGGGGCATTATGTTCCTAAAAATTTTGCCTAAGACTTTCATGGTTGATTTGACAAATCCTACATTTTCTAGATTAAGTCCCAATAGATGTGCTAGATGTATTCCTACAAACAAAAAAATGGGGAAAATTTTTATGAAAAGGGGTTTGTCTAGGTCAAACCCCCATTTAGGAATCAACCTTGAAAATGAATCGAACTTGCATAAAGAAAAGTATATAAATGTAAAGGTAAATATTAGATCTACCTTGTAAATTCTTGAACCTTTACAAAGATTCATGTATGTTTCTTTCATTGTAGGTGTTGAAACATAGAATGTAGAAAGGGTTCCTTTACAAATACATGGATCTATGAATGTTACTCTTAGATCTTCAATGTTGTTATGCTTGATGAAAACTTTCTATGAAGGAAAAATGCATGTGGATGGACAAAGCATCTTCTTTCTTGGTTGAGAACTCCTCTACTTGGGCATATTGGGAGAGAATATTGCTACAATGGAGAAGATTTCCTTTAATATGCATTGGATGCTTGAAGAAATGCTAGATCTTGAATTCTTGCCTTCAAATATTGAGCTTTATTGCTTGATCACGAATGCCTTATTTCAAACCGAGGAGAGGTGGGCCAATTATATACCTCTCACAACATTTTGGGATTCAAAAATTGGAGGAGGCTGACACAAGATATAATTTCCCACTAAAACACCACAATAGGGCCCCAATTTTAATTTGAGCCCAATTATGGAGGAAAAATACTCAAGGCATTGTGGTCCTAGGAATATAATACCCTAGGCATTATGTACCTAGGAGAAAGATAAAAGATTATTAAAATAGGGAGTTAGGAAGATAGGGTAGATGCCAACATAAGGGGGGATAGGTAGTTGAATCAAGCATATCATAATGAAATCTCAAAATCACCAAAATGGAGCTTAACTAAGCATCTAATTATAAGTGAACTTTTTAGAATGGTACATTTAACTCCCACTTTAGCGGGAGTATGAGACAACCTCATGATCACGATAAAGCAGATCAATGTATTGGAAAAAAATATCAAGCTTAAGGAGACAAGGAAACACCAAGCCCTCAAGTGACTTAGGTCCTCATCAAATCCAAAATCAAGATAACAAAGAGAGAGAGAGAGAGAGAGAGAGAGAGAGAGAGAGAGAGAGAGAGAGAGAGAGAGAGAGAAAGAGAGAGAGAGAGAGAGAGAGAGAGAGTGGCCAACTATCCTTGTAAGATATTATCTTACTATAGATCATGCAAAAGGAAAGAACTATTGCAAAATATGGAATTAATAGTCTAGAAATCTATGAGATGCTACTAAACCCACTAAAAAAAAGAGGAACAATCCTTAAGGAAACCTTGTATCCATTAAGAGATCTATAAAATTGGTTATTCTAATGACCAAATGAAGGAAGATTTAGCCTTAGGATCCTACTAAATAATGCATAGGGCATGATAATGAAAAAATGAACTTAAGGAAAGCATTGCATCCTTAACCATGATTTGCATAAGATATTGCATTGAATCATTATGTGTGTATACAAAATGTGAAACAAGGATCATAGTGTACACCCCTACATTAAAGTGATTGCAAATGCCTTAATAGGAGCAATGATTTTTATAGAGCTTACATCTACGCACAAGAGATTTTTCCACAATGAGTTCTCCAAAGCAAGGACAAACCTAGGGAAATAAAATACATGAAAAAGAAAACACAAAAGGGATATGCTAACTCTACAGTCAATATGATCATGTGATAACACATGTATATCACAATTATATCAAAATTAAATGTCATCATTCTCCAAAGGTGGCAGAGCTATGAGCACAGAGGAAGAAGATCACATAATAGATATAAAGAAGAGTTTTTGGCTCGACATTACAGAGATAAAAAATAATGGTATCTACCACTTTGCATCATCCCCAATTAGACAACACAAAGACACATTTACAAACAATAACACATGCAAAACATAACATGTATACAACACATATCTAAGAAATAAGATAAAAATAGAGGAATTCCATAAAAGGTTTATTCCTTTATCACCTTGTGCCAACAAAGAAACAAGGGATGTTTAAGGAAATCTACACAATACATATAAAAAGTAGCACATCATAGGAGAAACACAACACAATATGCAAACATAGAAAATAATCCACTTTATAAGAGGTAATCAAACATATTTCCTACCCCCATCTTGATTTGTAATGTTTAGGGAAGGTGGGAAACATACACGAGGAGAAATAGATCAAGCACAATAGATGAAACTATTGCTAGTTCAAAATAAGGCCAATGGTCTAAGGATGAGTCACTTTGTTTGTCACTAGGAGAAAGAGATAATTGTTTTGCAAATCATCCATGATGAACATCAATAAACTCATACATATCATCTGAATCATCAACATTGACATCATTTTCATTAGAAAAGTCAAAATTGACATCATTTGCATTAGAAAAGTCAAAATTGTTATCATCAATAGTACCTCTTTATCAAAACTAGTCACAATAGAATCCAAGAAACAAATTGAATCATCATGTTTGTTTAATTTTTTTGAAATTAACTTCCTCTCTTGGACTATGCATAGGTTGGTCAAAGGGAATTAAAGCATCATTAGGTGTCTTAGGGGAGGAAATATTTTGGAAATCTGCATGCTCACACGGTCTAGCACAATATTTACGGTGGTAGTCCTGGACATAATGCTTATATTTAAATTTGTTTGAAATTTGAGGTGGTTTAGGATAAATCAACATTGGATCTTTTTCTTTTTTAGGAGGAAAAATTGAAGGAGTTCAATTAGGTTGAGAGCTAGCATATATGGAGCATTTATAAGATATAGGATATGGAATTGAAGCATAAATAGAGGGTATAGAAGGATCAGGAAGGAGTCCAGGTCCAAGACAAGGAAATGAAAGTAGAGAAGAATTTTTAAGTTCCCAAATCTTTTTGAGTTTGGATTTTTGATAAGATAAGAATAAATTGTCTTTGCAATGCTAAATTGGTTGATGCATTCTATGCCAAATGAATTCAAGGTCAAAGTTTCCATGATTGGCTAAAGGATGATAGAGACTATGGTTAATCATTATGATTCATCCATCATTATGAAATTTCAAACACTTATGGATAATATAAACTATATCTTTCTTGGAAGTGAGAAAAGGATATCCAAGTCTAACTTCAAACTGATTGAAAGTTGGAATGAAAAAAAAGGTGACATTTCGAATGTTTTTTCACCAAGTTCTAGGGGAAAAGTAATGGAACCATGGGTAGGATAAGTGAAACCATTGAAATTTTTTATCATCACATTATATTTGTCATAAAAATATTATTTTAGGTGTCGAGTGTAAATAGTTTATTAAGTTATAACATTCACCATCTTCATTAGGTGCCCTAATAGTCTCACTAGGATCAAATACAATGCAAAGCTTAGGTTCTGGTTTGGGTCTAGGTTCAAACTGATCAATAAGGATGTCAACATTATTGGCCTTGGTACACTTATTATAATAGTTCATAATGGTACTAAGGTCAACAATAGTGGTGGAAGAAGAAGGTAAAGATTGGGTAGACTCAATGGTATTAGTAGAACATGATGGAAATGGATTACTATATATTTGCTAGTTTTTGTTGGGAGGGGAAATGAATTTGTTTCCTTAATTATTAACACCCTCAACATATATAACATTAAAATAAATGAGGTCTTAGATAATAGATTTCAAATGGAAACACTATTTAGTATCATGGTCCCAAGTTAATGATGATATTGACAAAAAGATTTGGGGTCAAAGTTCTTGGGAGTTGGTTTTGAAGGATCAAATGGTTTAATGAGAGGAAGCATTAAAACAATAGAATTGATTAAATTAAACATCTCATTATGAAAATATTCAAAAAGAGGTGTAAAATTATGAGGAGGTATAAAATAAAAGAGTCACACCTTTGGATGTTGTTGTCACTTGTACATCAACATTGTTTGATAAATTTTTGGTCTCCATGAAGCCCTTAGATTTTCAAAACTTTTAGAAAGGTTGGGACATGACATCACTCTTATCAACCAGAGCCATTGGAGTGATTCTCTTAAATTGACTCATTTGAAGCTAATAATTATGAAGCATTACACATAATTGAGTTGGGTATGTGCAGGATCATGGTATGCCAAACTAGGCCCTTAAGTAGCAATGAAAATTTAAAAAATCAGGTTTAGGCAAATTGACATAAAAATTTGAACAAATTAGAAATATTATATAAAAAATATGTAAGTTGAGAATCTATGGAAAATTTAATTTGGTTTCTAGGATACTAGGCCTTTTTTGAAAAACAATTATTCTATATGTTGAAAATTTCAAATTTCAATGTAGTAGTATGAAAATTTCAGGAAAAGAAGAAGTAGGTGTATGTCTGACTACCTTAAATACAATCAAATGATAAATTTTTTTACAAGATTCTAGATATAAGTAGTTTACTCATGTCTGGATGTGACACATTTTTTTGTAATTTTTTTCTAGGTAAATAATTAATTATGAATTTTCTTCTACAACTTTTCCAGAATATAAGAACTCTCGTGTCTGACCATGTTAACTTAGTATAAAATTTATCAAATTGAATTTATTTTTATTTTTCTTGTTGTAGGAAAGTCATAGAATTTGACACATGTTTTGGATTTCAAAAATTTTATACAGTTTGAAAGTTTAGCTATTTTTCAATAAGTCTATCAATGGGGACTAGAAAGATAACAAGTAGGTGTATGTTTGACCACATTAAACAAAATCAAATGATAATAATTTTTTATAAGATTCTAGATAAAAGAAGTAAACTCATGTCCAGATGTGATGTATATTTTTTTGTATTTTTTTCCAAGTAAATAATTAATTATGATTTTTCTGCTACAAATTTTCTTGAATATAAAAACTCTCATGTCTAACGACCTTAACTTAGTCTAAACTTCATCAAATTGAAATAATTGTTTATTATTATTGTATTAGGTGAAGCATAGAATGTGATGTATATTTCAGATTTAAAAAATGTTTATTGTTTGAAAGTTATAGTTTTTTTTTCAAAGAGTCTATCAATTAGGAATTCTTTTTCACATTGCCACTTTTCGGCATACCATGATTCCGCACATACCCAGTTAAAGAAAGGAATTTAGAAAGAAATATCTTATCTGTAATGTATTTTTGTAAATTAGAATTAAAAATACATTGTGAATAAATATCATCCATAGGATAAGAAATTTGAGCATGTAAATGCTTAAATCTACCAATGAAATCAAACACTTTTTCTTTAACTCCTTGCTTATAACACATTAAATCAATGAAAGAAAACTTAAGACCAATATTATTCTATAATTTTTGAATGAAATCATTAGTAAATTTTTTAAAAGAATCAATGGAATATAGGGGAAAAGATCAATACCATTGAAATTCTTTATCTCAAAATGTTTTAGTAAACAATTTGGCCATGAATCTATGATCATGAGAAAAGTCACTATACAATGTTTGAAAAGTTTTTGCATGAGTCAAGGGATCACCTTTACTATTGTAAGTCCCCAAGTGAGGTATTTCCATGTATTAAGGGATAAAAACATAAATAATGTATAAGGACAAAGGACTAGCAATATCTCAAGTGGGAATGTTGAATTTGGATTAAGTTATGGAGGCATTTTTTGGTTGCAAGGATGAAATAATTCGATCAAGACTACTGATAATAGATTCAATGGATTGGCTGGTATGAGACATATGTGAAAGTTTTGGACTATTATGGGAAATGGAAGGAACATTAGAATATGGAAATGGAACATTTTTGTAGGTAGGCATGGATGAAGGTAGGGAAACATGTGTAATACTTGGAGAACAAACAATAAGATTAGGAATACCTTTAAGACTAACATGTATGGGATTGATGTTTGAAATGGATGTAGTCACGAGAGATGGAGCATAATTAAAAACACTAGGTAATGAAGTAGGAATAATGATAAAAATTTCAACACTAGTGGAAAGTTGAGTTAGACCAAATTCTTGGGCACAATCTTTAAGAGGTTTAACATTACTATTAATAAGATGGGAAATAGTGCATAATACATTAACATGTTTGTGAATCAACTTCTTCAGAACCTCTACTAAGGAGATAGCTTTAGTATTAAAGCTTTCATGACCTAACCATTACTCAATTTTTCAAATTCATAGGAAATATTTGGATGCCAGCAAGAAGTTGAGTCCACTTTTTGGCCAAAAAGTGGAAATATATTCACTATTTCTAAAAATATGTCCCACTTGACTGAAAAAAATGAAGCACATAAATATTGAATCTTAGAAAAAGTCAGTAATAAGAATTATAGTACTTGAAGTCTACTTTCCAAATATGTAATTTATTTTGATACCAACTGATGCAACTTTTATTTTAAATATGCATTACTAAAAACCACTTTTTAAAAGTCACATTTTTAGGACCATGCCATGCCCGTAGATGACAAGCATAATTTGACCTAACTGAGAGTATTGTTCAGAATTGATGATAATATTTTTTGTAATATTTTTTGAATATTTTATTTTTTTATTAATTTTGTATTTGGAATTATTGTTGTTTTTAAAACCCCTCATGTATGAAAAAGCATAATTTGACCTAAACTTATCATTTTTTGAAATTTCTTTTTTTTAAGTTAATAAAATTATCTTCCATTTGATGTCATATATTTTTTTCAAAAAATGTAAAATTAAAAAAGTTATTAGAATACTAAGAAATCATGTTATTTTAGGTTTATGGACCTAATTTAGTAGAAAATAATTAAAAAATAGATAAATTAATCTATTTTAATAAAAATATATATTTAGAATCTACATAGTCTCATCTATAATGGGTTTTAATTTTTTCAAAATATTCCTATGAAAATGTCTTCAGATATATGTCTCAAGTTTGTATTTTGTATAGACACTAGCATGGCCTTCAAGTTGTAGGTCAAACCAGGTCTAAGGCTATGGTTCAACTATCCAAGCATCTTTCTGAACCAAAAGACAATGCCAAAAGAGGGCTTAAGACTCATTTAAAAAAAATAGGATCTTGTTTAGTAAACATGACCTTGTTTGGCTTTTTTAAAAATCATACCGAATAAATGAGTCAATAGAAGGTTTTCTTAAAAATAATATTTTTTTAAAAATGAGATCCCATTTTATGAAAAGTGGGATCTCGTTTTGAAATTCAAAATGGGATCCTATTTCATTTTAAATGGCATCCCATTTCTAAAATTTTAGGCTCAAGGTCCCAAAGCTAAATGAGACCCCATTCTTTATAAGAGAGAACTCGTTTTGTTGAGTGTGATTTCACAAAATTGGATAAGTATAAAATTTCCCCCATAAGTGGACTCATCTACTTGCACAATTACATAAGAGGAACTCTTAAGGTTCATCTTCATCATGAGAAGAGTGGGAAGAATGATTCTCAATGATAGTAGAAATTTTATTAGTAGGCATGTGTGTCTCATCAAGATTCCTTGGAAACAAAGATGACTCAAGATGAAAGGAACTCATTAAGAATGCATGTGAAATTTACACCATCTTGGGAGAGAATATTTTTACAATAGAGAAGATTTCCTTTAATATGCCTTGGATGCTTGAATAAATGCTAGATCTTGAATGCTTTCCTTTAAATCTTGAACTCAATTTCTTGATCATGAATGCCTTATTTCAAAATGAGGAGAGATAGGCCACTTATATATACCTCTCACAGCATTTCAGGATTCAAAAATTGGAGAAAGCTGACAAGGGATATAAATTCCCACTTAAACACCACAATAAGGCCCTATTTTGAATTTGAGCATAGTTGCAAGGGAACACAATGCCCAAGGAATTGTGTTCCTAGGAACATAATGCCCTGGGTGTTATGCATCCAGGAGAAAGAATCAAGATTTAAATTGGGATTTGGGAAGATAGGTTGTTGGGATTATGTAAAGATGTGTATTGAGAGGGGAGCGGTGAATCAATACCCTTAAAGCTTTTCTTGTTGAATATTTGTAAACATGAATATCGCTAACCAACTGTGTCAATTGCATTTAACATATATCCAAAACATAACTGAAATGTAAATGCATGTAATCTAATCAATAAACCATTCATGAAACTTCATACACATAACTCAAGTATTTTTGTATCACAAAAACCCTTGTTAGAAGGCAAAAACTATGGTGGGGATGACACCCAAAGCTTCACTACTGCAGTAACAAAGTTGTCAGTTAAGGCTACAAAGATTTTGATCACTTCTAATGATCTTATCCTGTTAGGAGTAACAATGAGATCAAATAGAGCTACCTAGGTAGAGGATTTTAAAAACACAATCAAGTGTGCAATCGGTTAAGAGATTTACAAAAGAACTGTTAAGTTCACTCTGTTAAGAGATTTACAAAAGAATTGTTAAGTTCACTTTATTAAGAGATTTAAAATATGCTACAATGGCTAAAGAGTAACATTAGGATTGATCTATAAATAGAAACTTAACATGCCCGATTCAGTTCTGTAATGTACTTATCTATTATCACCTTAATGTGATTGATCTCTTCTCCGAATACTGTTAGGTAGCCCTCTATTTCTGATAAACTAAATGTTCTATCAATGCTTGTCAATCATAACCCTGTTTGATCTACATATGTCTTCTAATGCGGTGGCTACTACATGTGTGATGATACATGTCAAAATGACATCCTTACAAATTTTATATCAAACTAATCTTAACCTAACTAGGGTTTAGACTCTATCTTAGAAAACCTAAGATCAACGGTAGAAATGAAAAACCTAGATCATCATTATATAGGAATCATCAACAATTTAATGATTACATCCATATTAAATTTTGTCTCAATCTTGGTAAATTGTTTTCTTAATTAGTGTAAACTATTTTCCTTGTAGTTTGTGCGATTCCAAACTACTATGTCATTTCCCATTTCACTTGGTGTATACTGCATTCAACGCTTGGTAATTATCTAGTGCTCGGTTCATATGAATGCTCAGTGACTACTGTGCTCAATACTCGGTGATCATCTGGCTTGATAAGAGTGATCGGTCAAAGCTATGTTCGGTTAACTTAGTGATCTGCCTTGTGTTCTGCTCAGTGTCTAGGATTTGTGTATTGACTGACTATCTTATCTTGTCTCCTTTACTGGCTATATGACTGAATGATACTAATGACAACCATTAATGCTCTTTAGGAGTAACATTCTCCCCCTTTGGAGGATGAATAAAACCAAGAGCAGGAGAAGAGTGTTGGGGAAAATATTGGGGAGAAGATAGTTGAAGAGGGTAAGCTGGAATTTGACATTGGAAATATGGGCGAAGGCCAAACTCCTATAGAAAATGAGAAGGATAATGTACAAAATTCCTACCAAGTCATGGACAAGATTGTGGATAGTATTGACAAAAATCCTACAGGGACCAAGGCAACTGAGAACATTGCTAGTGAGAACACTGAAAAAGAAACTAGTGGGAAAAGAGATTTACCCAAAGACAAGAGTTTCTTGGTGGATTTTACCTACACTCTTGGTAAAATTATGGATGATGTGAACAATATCAAAAAGGATTTACAAGTGATGGGCTGCAAGGTTAACATGATTAAGAAGACCACTTTTAGGGGAAAAACCTGTTGTTGTGTGCTTGGATGAAATGAAAGATGTGTTTGGAAGAGCAAAGGCTTTTACTGCTATGGTTGACAAGGTTTGTGAGATGAAAAAAATACTTAAAGAGAAGGAAGATAGAGCTATGGATGGGAATTTTGAGGACATGCTCCATATGTTTAATAATAGATTGGAAAATTTAGAGGATTTAGTGAGGAAACTTGTGTAGCAATGCCTTGTCAGTCTCAAGACCTATACTGAACATGCCAAGATTTTGGTTGACAAGATGGTGCGGGAGAAGGGCAATAAAGAAGCTAAGGAGATGAAAGACACTGTGGAGTCGGGAAAGCATACAAAGGCTAGTACCAAAAAATCTGGCACCAAAGATGACAAGGAGGGTAAGGACCTGGAGGACCTCAAGAACTTTGTTGGGCAGATGCAACTCATGATGATCCAGGCTGAAGACCTTAGGAAGTGCATGTAGCTATTGCTTTCGTGGTTGTCCTATCTTTTTGTTGTCCCTATTGGGGATTTTTTGTCTTCTACCTGATGTTTTAGTTGTTTACTCTATTGTTCAAGCTTATGTTCTTTGGTGCTACGACATAGTTCTTGTAAAATTTAACGCTATACTTTTATTCTTTGTTATAGGTTTTGGGTCCTTGTAAAACCTATTTTTACTTAATCAGAACATTCTCCCCCTTTGGCATTAGTATCAAAAACTTTATGTATATGTACCGACTTCAAAATTGAACTTAACCAAAAATGTGAATCTATGTGAACTCCCCCTTTGTACATGGTCTCAGTGTGAAGTACATACAAGAATATATATACATATATTTTCCCCCTTTTTTGAAATTAATGCCAAAAATGTACTCACAACTTGTCAAAATGTTCTAATGGGTTTTCTACAATGTAGCCAAGAGGTTTTCCCATTCTTCTTTAAGATTCTCAAGAGAAATGTGCTCTAATCCGGCTTGTGCATGCATATCAATTAAAATATTCTCTAATACAGATATCTCTAGGGTGGAAACTAAATATTTTTCCTTATTCACATGCCATTGTATCACCTCGAGGTGTGGAAGTAACTCTACTTGCAGCTCTGTTACTTGATCTCTAATTGGATCTTCTTTCTTCCTCAGTTCTAATCTTAACCACTAGATTTCTTGAACTTTTGCATAATGCTCATAAAATGCATTTGGCTTAGTTAAAATATTATTTGCATGAACCTTGATATCTTCATCTAACTTATGTATCTTTTCACAAATCTTGGTAGTGAAGTGGTCTATAGTGCATAATTTATGCAAAATTGTAATAACTTGTTGAATAATAACATCAAGCTCAGTTATTACCTCAAATAACTTTACTTTATTTATTACCACTTCCTGGTTGTTTCGCTTTGCTAGCTTTAACTGTATCTTGGCCTTGACTCTTTCTTCTATTATTTTCTCTGCATCTATATTTGGAGTATTTATATGGCCGGTTATAGTAGCTAGTTGATCAATGATGAGAGTTTCCTCATTAACATTGATATCAGGGACTACTTGCGTCAAAATTTCTCTAACATATTCTAACACCTGTTTATGTTTACTTTCTTGTCTTAGTTTTTCTTATGCAACCTTCCTTGTACACAATTCTCCATACCTTCTCAATGCTTCAAGGTCTAGAGTCCTCAGGTCACATGTGGGAATTTATATGATTTCATCTAATGTGACTGGATCCTTACCATATTTTTTTCTTTTTTTTCTTCTCTCATGTGCTAGAAATAGGAGATTTCCCATATGGTACTAGAGCTTTAGGACCTTCAGATTAGACTTTTCTTGCTCGGTAGACACACTCTCTTCCTTATCCTGCCCTTTGACTATTGTCTCAGTTTGATTTCCTTGGGCTTCATGCTTGTTGTTAGTTGTAGATGTATCTACATTTTTTTTCAGTTTCAGGCTCTTTAATTTTTGCCTCTTTTGTTTCAAGCTCATTTGTGTCCTTTTTCTCTTTTGCACCCTGTCCTTCAGTTGTGTCCTTCTACCGCTCGGGTGTTTGATCCTCAAATTTCCCTTGTGTAGCAATATCAATTGCTTGTACTAATATCAAAAAATTACCCAGTATGTCTACTGTTGCTGCCTCAATAGGTTGATCTTCTTTGATATTACCTATAGCCATAGTGATGTCTTCATCAGCCTTAGCATCATCATCAAGATCTCCATTTTTAATGTCTTTTATTAAGACTTCATCTGTCCCAATGGTTACTAATGGCTTGGGAGAATCTTGTTTATCCTCTTCAGTATATCTAGCTAGATATAAGTCCTCAACATAAGTGTCATCTTGTACCTCAGTGTTGGATATTTGAATTGGCTCCTTTTGGGCTATGTCAGCATCATATGAATGTACTCCTTTCCTTTTCTTTTAACTTTCTTCTCGGGGATTATATCCAATGTAAGTTTATCTTCTTTTTCTCTTGATTCCAAAATTTTTGTCCATAATAGCTTTCCATTTTCATCAACTTCTTCAAGTTTACCTACCAAAATGTTTAGTACCCAAACTTTCATAAAAAATCTGTTGGCATATTGTTTCATCATCTCATCAACCCCGGTTACTGAAAGTGTAGGCATTTCCAAAATTAAAGAATGTTCTCTCATTTTATTTTCTGTATGCAAGGTATATCTCCACCTTGTCGATACCTTGTCATTAAGTTCCTTAGGAATATATTTTACAAATTCAATAGGTAATCTCTTAAGTTTAATCATCATGTGGATGATTGCCTCTTCTATTTTCTCTTTATCCTTGGTTGACATATGTGCATACCGATAAATATTAGGGTTATCTAGTCTACCCGTTTCCTTTATGTTGTCAACTAAATCATCAACATATTGATTCTTATTTACAACAACTTTAAAGATGGACAGGAGTAACAATAAGATGACAAATTTGTTAGTGAATATTGCAATTAAGCCATATGATATAAAATTTGCTGGAATATCCAAGATTGAAGTGTAGGTAGGGCAATTTGTGTATGATAATGTCAAAAACTGGAAAGTTTTTGAAGATGATATGGATATTCTTAAATTCATGATTGTGAAGACAACTTTCATGGACAAGAATTGGATTGTAGAGCCTTTTTTGAGAATATTGATGAAAAGGACACCATTCTTGGAAGTGAAATAATTTAGCTGAAGACAAATAAATTTCCATGGGGGCTGGTTCTTTTGGAAAAAAAATTCAACAACCAGGACAAAGCTATAACTAAAATAAAGGATAAAAATCTTGTTGACAATGTGACTGTGAAGAAATCAACTAGATGTGCTCCAATATTTGATCTTGTGAATGGGATTTAGGCTAGATTTCCTTAGAACAAATTGATTGGAATGTACAAATTTGTTCATTTGTATGATGAAGATGTGACAGATGTGATGCAAGCAAGCAAGAATGATATCTTGGAATTAGATGAAACAAAGAGAGAATCTGCATCAAGGAATGCCAAGTTACAGATACAAGTTAAGAACTAGTATGACAAAAGAACTAAGGAGATAAAATTTGATGTTTATGATTTGGTTCTTTTGTGGAATGCCAGGTTGGAGGATAAAGAAAAACATGGTAAATTTGATCCTATCTGGTTAGGACCCTACAAAATTCATGAAAGGTGGTGAGAAAATTCATATTTTATCAGAGAGCTTTCTAGTAACATTAAGGAATTTCCTATTCATGGACAATTTTTGAAAAGGTACTTCTTGTGAAGGTACTTTTTTTCCCATGAGCATTAGCTAGGTTTGTAAAGTTTGTATATATTTCCTTTAGTGTGTTTGTGTGTTTCCCTTCTTGTTTGTCTTAGTTTTAGGTTTGGCTATTTTTGTGGTGCTTTCTGCGGTCGTGTTGTCAAGTTTTTTGTCTTCTCTCCTAGAAATTATAAGATCTTTCTATGCATGCAAGAGGCATACATCCCCATACAGAGCCACCGGTGGTCAATTTTCCTGTCATAGTGCAAAATTTGAAGAAAATTATTATTTCTTGCCTTAGGTTGAGGAAAGATGGTTTATTAACTTCGTAGGGTTTCTAAATAATTTTTATAAGTCCAAAACCCTACATGCGATCAATTTCTTCGTTACTTTTTGAAGTCACTTAAGTCATTTTAAAGCATGTGTTTTAAGTCATCGTTGATGGGACCGAGTCCTTTTAAGTCATAAATCCTAGCGGGACCCATGATTTAATATTTTCTAAGTCTAATGTTTCCTGTAATGTTTTAAAAGCAAGTTAGATCCATTTTTCATCTAACAGTGGGTGTGATCCCATGGTCAAAGGATGTGTAGAGTTTACCCTTCGTGAGATCACGCCTGAATGACACATAGCAGATAGTGGGATTGATGCAACACTCTCCCCTATTAAGGTGATTTGAGAGTGGTGTGGCCTACAATGCCTTCTCTAGGATCAAATTGTCTAGGAAGAGTGCTCTTCACCTTTAAAAGATCCTACAACTTCCACAACTCACTACCCTCCTAGAAGACCCTTGTCTTCCTTAGTAGAAATTCCTTCTATTATGGCCTTGTATCAAAATAGGAACCTATGGATTAGAAAATGGGATGGAAAGGTTCCATGCTCAATATATGTCTCTTATGGGAGTGATTTTCAAACCCTTTAAAAGCCTATGTATTTTGACAACAACTCTAGTTTTTTATGCCTTCTAGGCTTGTAGCCTATGAGCGAGGTTCCAAGAACTTAGATCTAGATTCTTATGAAGAGACTAAAAAACATTGTATATTTGGAAACCCTTTATTGAGTTATGTCCAACCTCTAGATCATGAGATCCCAACCAATATGGACACTACCTAACAATTCTTGGTCCACTAGTCCTAATAGGGCTAATTGGGCTTGGTTACTTAAGGAAGTGTTCACCAATCGATTGTCCAAGGAAAATCACTGATTGGTATGGTGATAGGGATCCCAAAGAGACAATAATCCATCATCATATTTATTTCATCCACCCCTGAAGTGCCATTATCACTTCACTCTTCCATATTATGGACCAAGCACATAGAGATGCTTGGCCTAGGGCCTGCAAGAAAACCTCACAAAACAATCCCCATTTTTCTATGCTCTTGAGGATCTAAAGTACATTGACCCTACTTGTATTTACCTAGGTCACATGGGAATTCCATAGAGGAAAAGCAAGTTAGGACATTATTTTAATGAGACCTTGATTCAGGAGGGTTTCCTAAAAACCCGATAAATAAATTCTTATATCTTTTGAATCCAATCTCAAAACCTACTCAATCCAAGTGAATTGGAGTCCTAGTTAAAATTAGACACCAGACCTACCAATCTTCTTCTTTGCAATTCTATTTCAATCTGTAAACGCACTATTTATAGTCCAGAATATAGAGAAAATAAGGGATTTTTATTGATTCAAATGCCAAATTACATAAGTGTGTCTTCCACCTATCTGAAAGGGATATTTGAAGACCTTTCCCAATTAATCCAACCATTTTTCAAAGTCTGTGACTATTGGGAGGTTTTTACAAGTTACGAGCAACTTTTCAGAAAAGTTGTCGAGTAATATTTCTTGCATTTTACAACTTTTTGCAAAATGTTGCATTCTTGCTCCTAATGAGCCTATAACGTGTAAGCCTTGGATCCTAAGGATCTAAAATTATATTAAATCATTTTAAACTAACCTAAAATGATATTAAATGATATTAAACTAACCTAAAAGACACCTAGGAAAATCTAGATACCTAAATGTGCCTTTGGACCATATTCAAAACCCATAGTTTATAACCACACCAAGGGTGACTAGGCCTTACAAATAGGCTTATTAACTAGTTCTAAGATTTTGTTTCTATCCCTTAGGCATGAAAGCCCTTGGGTACATCCTTAGAGGATCTTGATGAAGATCTAACATTCAAGAATGTAGGGAGGTGCCCTTGCACCATACTCCCTTATTTTTTAAACTCAAGTTCCACTTGAGAGAAATTGCTGAAGAGATGTTCCATGTTTATTAATACATTCTTCATTCATCCATGTGGCATCAATGTCAGGTAGCCCCTTCCATTTGACAAAGTAATCATTATATGTCTTCTTCCTAGTCCATTTGACAACCTTGGATTGAAGGATCCTCTCTAGTTGTAAGGGTTGGCTTGGTGGCAAGTCCTTAAGCCATTCAACCTATGTATCTTCAGCATCTTGCAAAGAATCATTAGACCTTGCATCAACATTATAAGGAGTCAAATCACAAACATTAAAAATGGGAGAAATAGCAATGGTGGGAGGTAAGGAAATATCATAAGCATTGTCTCCAAACTTGTGGAGTATTTGACAGGGACCAATCTTCCTCATATGCAATTTTGTATGTCCCCTAGGTAACCTTTCTTTGTTTAGATATGCCCACACTTGATCTCCTTATTTGAAAGTGACACGTCTATTCTTTTTATCCACTTGTTCCTTAAATTTTTTAGTGTTATGATTGAGTGTATGTTTAACTTGTTCATGCATTTGTTTGATCCATGCTGAAAAATCTTCACCTTGTGCACTGACTTTGAAGTTAGTTGGTAACTCTCTCAAATCCATGACTCCATGAGGGTGTATTCCATAGTTTACTTGGAATGGTGTTTTCCCTGTTGACCAATTGACTAAATCATTAAAAGAAAATTCTGCTTGGGGAAGGATGGCATCCCAAGTCTGTCCATATTTTTTGGTGTGGCAACTCAAGAGGTTTCCTAATGACCTAATTACTACTTCAGTCTGACCATCTTTTTGTGGATGGTATGCAGAATTGAATGACAAGTTTGTGCCCAACTTTTTCCAAAGGGTTCTCCAAAAATTCCCTTGGAACTTCACATCTCTGTCTAAGATAATTGATGTTGGTATCCATGAATCCTAACCACCTCCTTAAAGAAAAAGTTAGCAATATGAGAAGCATCATTGGAAACCTTACAAGGAATAAAGTGTGCCATTTTGCTAAATCTGTCAACTATAACAAAGATGCTATCAAATGCCTATTTAGTTCTTGGAAGTCCTCAGACAAAATCCATACTCACACTATCCTATGGATTTTTTGGGATTGGGAGTGGTTGTGAAAGACCATGATTGGTCCTAACTCCTTTGGCTCTTTGAAAAATTGTACATGTTTCAACAAATTTAATGACATCAGTGGCAAGTTTTGGCCAATGGTAGTTCCTCCTTATTAATTCAAGTGTCTTATCAATGCCAAAATGACCCCTAATGTACCACAATATTTTTCTTTTATCATATTTTCCCTCCTGGAGTATTTTGGAATACAAAGCTAACCTCCTTTGAACAATAGATCATTCTGCAATAAATATTCTGAGTAAATGGTATTATATGCATCTGAAAGAGTAGATAAAACCTTGTAAATATCACCAAAGTTTGTATCATCCTTGTATAGGTTCTCGAGGGAATCAGTTCCCATGCTTTGTACCTATACTTCTTCAACCAACATCACTCTTCTACTGAGAGCATCAACAACTTTATTTGATGTTCCCTTCTTGTGCTTTATAGAAAAGGTGTATGCTTGGAGTTGTTCAACCCATTTAATGTGCTTGCAACTTAACTTGTCTTGGCTATTAAGAAAAATTAATGCATGATTGTCTATGAAGACAATGAATTCTTTAGGGAGTAAGTAATGCCTCCATTTCTTGAGGGCTTGAACCATGGCATAAATTTCCTAGTCATATGTACTATACTTTCTCTTAGCTTCCTTCAATTTTTTTGAGAAGAAAGCTACTGGCCTGCCATCCTGACTGAGGATTGCCCCTATGGCTAAGTTACTAGCATCTGTCTCTAGTGTGAACAACTTGTTGAATGTTAGTAGTTCCAAGATGGGGTATTGTGCCATTCTTCCCTTCAAGTAGTCAAAGGCCTCATTTTTTTGAGTTGTCCATTGCAATTTGACCTTCTTAACACCTTTTATGGTGTCAAGTAATGGTGCACAAATATGACTAAAATTCTTGATGAATTTCCTATAGAAGGTAGCCAATCCATGGAAGCTTCTGACTTCTCCTGGAGTTTTTGGAGTTGGCCAATTTATTATTGCCTCTACCTTTTCTGGATCCATCTTTAGTGTGCCCTTTGAGATAACAAAGCCAAGAAATATCAGTTCTTGTTGTATGAATGTACACTTTTCCAAATTTATAGATAGCTTGTTCTCATGTAACCTTTGGATAACTTGTTCCAAGTGTCTCATGTGCTCTCCTATAGTCCCACTAAAGATTAAGATGTCATCTAATTAGACCACCACAAACTTGGCTATGAAATCATGAAGCACTTCATTCATGAGTCTCATGAAGGTGCTAGGAGCATTGCTAAGGCCAAATGACATCACAAGCCAATTATATAACCCCTTAATGTTCCTAAATGAAATATTCCACTCATCTCCTGAGCTTATTCTTATTTGATGGTAGCCAGATTTAAGGTCAAATTTAGAGATATAACATGCTCCTTTAAGTTGGTCTAGAAGATCCTCAATTTTGGGTATATTTGATTGTTATCTTGTTAATTTACCTAGAGTCAGTGCATAGTCTCCATATCCCATCCTTTTTAGGGGCCAAAATACTTGGGACTGCACAAGGGATGATACTCTTTTGTATGAGTCCTTTAGTCAACAATTCATTGACTTGTTTAGTTACATATGCATTTTGATTAGGGGTGAGCTTATATGCTTCCTTTTTGGGTAGGGAAGCATGATGAATAAAGTCTATTTGGTGACAAATGTCTCTCAAAGGTGGGATTTCATCTAGTATGTCTCCTGCAACAATACCTTTATGTTTTTGTAGTAGACTGTCAACTTCTTATGGTACTTCTCTATGTACTATTTTCTCCTTAGGCTCGAGGACTAAGGCATACCCTACCTCTGAGTCTTGTATGACATTAATAATTTCTTGCTCTCCTACAATCATAACCAACTGTTCCTTTGGCTTTTCTTGTTGAGGATCAGGAAGAGGGAGCATATTGTATTTGTGACCATTCTGAATGATTTGGTATTTTTTTGTGACTCCATAATGTTTGGCTTGTAAATCATATTTCCATGGGCATCCTAGTAAAAGATGAAAAACATCCATATCTACAACATCACAAAGGACTCTATCCTTGTAGTCTTTAATGGAGAAATTTACCCAAGCCTATTCATTTATGAGGGTTTGTTGTCCCTTAGTTAACTAAGATACATGGGATGAGTTTGGATGGGGTACCTTTTCCAATTTTAATTTATCTACCATCTCCCTAGATACAAGATTTTTAGTAGAACTAGAGTCAATTACTAACTTGCATACCTTTCCATGGCTTTTGCAGTTGGTCCTGAAAATATTCTTCCTTTGAGGAGGCTACACCAGCATGGTTGTTTGGATTAGGGTCATCTTCATCATGAGGGATGCCCCTTCTTCACTAGTACAATCTCTCACACTATCAACATCATCTTCTTGCACTAGGTTGGCTCTTCTTTCACCTTGGTTATTCTACTTGTCTCTATCTGGACACCTATTGGTGTAGTGACCTGTCTGATTGCAGTTGTAGCACTTGATCTACCCATAGTTTCTTCCTCCATTTCTACCTCTTCCATTTCCTCTTCTTCCTCTATATCCACCCCTTGAACCGCTTTCTCCTTGAGTATTCTCTTCATTGGATTCACCTTGTGGTCTAGGATTCTGTCCTCTTCCTCCAAAGTTTCCTCTTCCTCTACAATTCTTCCCTTTTCCTCTAACACTTTATTCATTTCTCCTTTTTAAATTTTCTTCAACTTTTAATGACAATTGATAACATTGGTTCATTGTGGTAGGGCTTGTCAAACTAAGTTCATCTTGAATTGAGACCCTTAGGCCTTGCATATACTGAGAAAGTTTCACACATTCTGGTTCAACAAGCTTGGATTTCATTACCAATCTCTGAAATTCTTCAGTATAGCTAGAGATATCCATCTCCTTCTGTCTTAGAATCATCCTTCTTTTATGAAGTTGGACTTCATAATCTTTAGGGACATAGGTTTCCCTAAGTAGGGCCACCATATTCTTCCAAGTGGTGTCTGGATTCTTTCCATTCTTCACCCTATCATCTTGAGTGAAGTTCCACCATGTGAGTGCAGAGCTTTTGAGCTTAGAGTTAGAAATCTTCTCCCTTTGATTCTCAAGGATGTCCTCACAATCAAAGAAACTATTTAGGGAATCTACCTAGTCCATTGCATTATATGGGTCCATCTTCCCATTGTATGTAGGCAACTCAAGCTTGGCATCCATGGTCCTTCTCTCCATAGACTTTAGAGTCTTCACTAGTAGTGTCTGGTCTGCAGGACACCCATCTTCCTGATTTCCACTACTTCTCTTTTGAAGCTCTTCCCTAAGCCTGTCCATTTCTTACCTCATCTACTGCATTTCAGTGTCTCTTTGTTCATCACGCTTTGTCCTTTTCTCTCTCTCAGGTATCTTACTATCTCTGCATTGGTCATCCTTGTTGACAACCCTCCTTCATCTTCTCCTTCCATGGTGTTATTTCTCTCTTACCCTAAGGATCTTAGATGCTTTGATACCACTTGATGTAGAGCTCTTCCCTATTAAGGCAGTTTGAGAGTGGTGTGCCTTCGGTGCCTTCTCTAGGACCAAATTGTCTTGGAAGAGTGCTCTACACCTTTAAAAGATCCTACAACTTCCACAACTCACTACCCTCCTAGAAGGCCCTTGTTTTCCTTGGTAGAAATGCCTTCTATTATTGCCTTGTATCAAAATAGGAACCTATGGAGTAGAAAAGGGGATGGAAAGGTTCCATGCTCACTATATGTCTCTTATGGGAGTGATTTTCAAACTCTTTGAAAGCCTATGTGTTTTGACAACAACTTTGGTTTTTTATGCCTTCTAGGCTTGTAGCCTATGCCTGAGGTTCTAGGGACTTAGATGTAGATTATTACAAAGAGGCTACAAAAAAAATTATATATTTGGACACCCTTTATTGAGTTAAGTCAAACCTTCAGATCATGATATCCCAACCAGTATGGACACTACCTAACAATTCCTGGTCCACTAGTCCTAATAGGGCTAATTAGGCTTGGTTACTTAAGGAAGTATTTACCAGTCAATTTTTCAAGGAAAATCACCAATTGGGATGGTTCTAGGGATCCAAACGAGACAACAATCCATCATCAATTTTCTTTCATCCACCCCTAAAGTGCCATTGTCACTTCACTCTTCCATATTCTGGACCAAGCACATAGAGATGCTTAGCCTAGGGCCTGCCAGCCAACCTCACAAAACAATCCCCCTTTTCTTGAGCTCTTGAGAATATAAAGTACATTGACCCTACTTGCATTTACCCAGGTTGCATGGGAATCCCACAGAGGAAAAGCAAGTTAGGGCATTGTTTTGTTGAGACCCTGATTCAGGAGGGTTTCTTGAAAAACTGGTAAAGAAATTCTTATATATTTTGACTCCAATCTCAAAACCTACTCAATCCAAGTACATTGGAGTCCTAGTTCATGTTAGACACCAGACCTATCAATCTTATTCTTTGCAATTCTATTTCAATTCGTACACGCACTGTTTACAGTCTAGAATATAGAGAAAATAAGGGATTTTTATTAATTCAAATATAAAATTACATAAGTGTGTCTTCCACCTGCTTGAAAGGGCTATTTGAAAATCTTTCCCAATGAATCCAACCATTTTTCAAAGGTTGTGACTGTTGGGAGGTTTTTACAAGTTGCTAGCAACTTTTCGGAAAAGTTGTCGAGCAACATTTCTTGCATTTTGCAACTTTTTGCAAAATGTTGCATTCTTTCTCCTAATGAGCCTATAAGGTGTAAGCCTTGGATCCTAAGGATAAAAAATGATAATAAATCATTAAACTAACCTAAAAGACACCCAGGAAAATCTAGATAACTAAATGTACCTTTGGACCATAGTCAAAACCCATGGTTTATAACCAAACCAAGGGTGACTATGCCTTACAAATAGGCTTATTAACTAGTTCCAAGATGCTGTTGCTATCCCTTAGGCATGAAAGCCCTTGGGTACATCCTTGGAGTCTCTTGATGAAGATCTAACATTGAATAATGTAGGGAGGTGCCCCTACACCAAGGACCTTAGTCAGGACTAAAGCAAAAGATAGATGCCAAGCAGATCAAATTTGATTCAACAGAAGACGTGATGCTGCTAACCGAATATGCATACCTTTTTAACCATTGTAGGATAACACCTGATTGAAAAGTGTCTTTCATGAGATTGTGGGGCCAATAAAGAATGAAGATAAAGTGCAGTAAGATTAGTTTTGATTAGATGATGGGCGCAATCCCGTGAAGAAAATTTATTTGTTGATTACTGATCAAGGCATCACGCCTTTGTCAGGAATGTCCAAGATGACATCACATAGCTTAGGCCTAAAGGTGGTAAAGAGTGGAAGGATTGATTTTGATTAGATGGTAGGCATATTCTAGGGATCAAGACTTGGAATAAATATACTGATCAAGGGATCACGCCTGAGTGATGCGTGTCTAGTTTGATAAAGAAGAAAAATAGGAAATGGAGTTGGTGAGCAAGGGAGATCAGATTTTTGATCTAAATCTAATCCAATTTTGCAGAGATAGAAAGGATAAGATTGTAGGTGAAAATTGATGAGTGAGTATTATATAGGTTGATCAGATCCAATTTGGTTATATCTTTGATCGCCACTAAATTTGATTTTGTAAGGGACACTCTTCTGGAAGGAGTTATGATATGGGAAAATTGTCAAAGAAATTCAAGCCCCTGCCATATAGAGGTAGGTGAGATGGTCCTCCTATTGATTGAGATGCTGAGGGCCAAAGGCCATTTAATGAATCAAACCTTGTTCTTGCGGTTCACCTGCTAGGGTTTCACCTACAATGTAAATCAGATTTGATTCTGACATGTTTGGGCTTTTTGGCCATCCCTTCTGTAATTACTCCATGTTTGCCACAAGTAGCTTTGGTGGTTGACAAATTTTCCCTAAATGATCTGAAGCTTGTTGTAATCCTTGTTCTATAAAAGGAGTCCCAAGATTATTTAGAAAGAACCGGATCGAAAAATGAGATAGAAAAATATATGGGTTTTCAGACAAGCATATAATAGATTGCTATAGGACGACTACACAAAAAGAATTTCAAGCTGAAGTCAGTTTGTATTTTCTGAGAAAAGAGTCTCAGTACTTAGTCAAGAACTATGTAGAGAGTCTGTAATGTTTTGCTTGCAATGATTTTAATGAAGCATATAGTGTTTTGATTTCATTTGTGGGATGTTTTATGTCTAGTCCAATACTACATGTATTAGTTTCAAGGAAGTTAATACAAAGTCTTAGTAGATAATCGATTTAAATCTTGTCTCCTTCTATGGTGGTTTATGATTTCCTATGTCTTGTGAACAAAGAGCTCAAGATCATAGTTGCAATTTGTTTTAAATTGTATGTCCTGATATACTTTGCTTTTAATTCAAGGAGTTAAGTAAATGCTTAGTATAACTTGACAGAGTTATAGGGTATTATAGAGGATTGTGATAAGAATGAGATTTTAAGTATCAATTGATTTTCATTTGCAAGATAAATGATTGGATCACCAAAATATTCTTTCTTTTCTCTCAGTTCAATTTCAAAATCAAATCAAAACTTTTAAAATCAAGTTGTAAAACTAAAGTGCAAAGCCCCTGCTTAGCTTGTGAGTGATTTTTTAGTGTGATTGGCTCTCATAGTATCTCTTTATTTCATAAGTATGAGAAGATATTAAGGGCATTTATCTTATTTGTTATGGATTAGTGGAAAGGAAAATTGAGAAGTGAATGAATCTAATCCTACGTGTACCCACCTGAATTCTACAGAGTTCGAAGCGTAAAAAGCCTAAGAGCTTTGTTAATTGGTCCTTGTTCTTGCTAGAGTGTACTAATTGTGGGAAGTAAGCTAACCCATAGGTGCATTTCTTCACTTTCATGGTAGTTAAAATTCTGCTAAACCAGGAGCCAACATGTCTCTTTAGTGATTTAGAAGAAAAATTAAAAGTATACTCACATGCAGTCTCTGGTGATGACAATCTGAAAAGGGTCAAAGGTAATGGTGCATTCAACACTCCATTTTCTATCATGCTGGTAGGCAATTGGAAGGTAGATTAATACCACCTCACAGACAAATTTCATCTACTAGGATAAGTGCTTTTTTGGTCACTTATAGAGCTGAAGGAAAATACTGTTTAATGGTTGGTAAATCAATAACATTTTCTTTTAATATTTATTGCTGAATTATTCATAGTTATTGTTTTAGGATATACAATTTTATAATTTTATTTATTACATATTTAATATCTTTAAATATCATCATAAAAAAAAATAATCACACTAAATATCTTTATAATTTAGAAAAACTTAAAGATTTACCATAACAGATTACAAAAGCAATTTATAGCTATGCATAGATACGTATAACCAACAATAGAAGAAATATATTTTATTCTTTCGAGTAAAAATAATTTTAAAATTTAGAGTAGTAGAAGAAGATATTAATATTTTTTTAATTGAAGTAAACAAAAGAATATAATACATTAAAATAAGGCATCTTAGTTTCCAAGAACAAATAATCTCATTAACTTGATGATTACATACATTCTTTAAAAAAAAACATAACATTCAAAATAAAAATAGAAGGAGAGTGCTTTGGTCTGGTTCTTATTATAGGGTAATGTTTTTGTGCATGGTGTATTGATTTTATTAGATTGTATAGGTGGATATTTTTATAGGTAAATATAATATAATGTTGTAATTTATCAAGGTGGGTTCATTATAAAATTAAATATTATCCACCCTTCTTTTTGATTAAAATTGCATTAGAATGGTACATAGAAAAACTTTACATTCATTATCTATTATTCTTAATGGTTATATCATTAATTTTTCTTGTAGTTTTTTAGTTTCTAAATAATTTTTTATGTTTACATTCTTGAAAACTCAAATATGTTCAAAACCAAATTATTTAACTTTCCAAAACTTATATATGAAAGTAAGGAGAGATGGAGAGGAAGAGATAAAGAGATCTAGTGACATAGAGTAAGATGGAGAGGAAGAGATAAAGAGATATAGTGATATTAGAGTAAGACGAAGAGGAAGGGAGTGGGAGGGAGAGAAAGGGGAGAGAGGAGAGAGGAGAGGGGGGTTGAAGAGATAGAATGATAAAAAAATATAAGGTGATAGACTGATAGTAGACACACACACACACACACACACATTCACCTCTCTTTATCTATATCACATTACCTCTATATATATATAAAGAGAGGTGAACATATATGTATGTGTGTGTGTGTGTGTGTTCACCATATATATATATATTCACCTCTCTTTATATATATATATATATATATATATATATATATATAGAGAGAGAGAGAGGTAATGTGATATAGATAAAGAGAGGTGAACATATATATATATATATATATATATATATATATATATATATATATATATATATATATATGGTAATGTGATATAGATAAAGAGAGGTGTACATACATACATACATACATATATTGATGCAGGAGCATCCTGGGTGTAAGAGCAATCTTGCATCACCCAAAAATATTTCTGTTTGCTTTTCAATAAGGGCTATCTTATGCAGAGCTGCTATTTATGGAAACTTACTATTTTTAGTAAGTTGGTCATAAAAATGTTTTGATTTCATAGTTGGAGGTTCATCCTAGTCATTTCAGCTTGCCAGTTGAGTTTCATTGCCACATCATCAGTATTGGCGAAGTTATTGAGGTTTTTGGGTATGAAATCTTTCAAGTCAATTTTGAAGGCCTTAGAGGCTCCGGATCGCGATCAACCCCTAGTTGACTAGCACTCACGCATGTCAGGCGTTGTAAATCTCATCATGACGTTTCTGAAAAGTGGTTACAATAGAAAAACGGAGCTACGGTTAGAAAGTTATGGCCTCCGGAAGTTGGGTTACCTAAAATCATATTTTGTATTTCTTTTGAGCCGACCCTATTGTAAAAATTGTGAAAATAAAATAATTTTATGTATAGTCGGCCTTAAGGGTTAAATTTCTGGAACCTTCTCAGGCGGTGGAAATTGCCTATATAAAGAAGGCCCGTAATGTTGTCTAGGCAGTTCTGGGTGGTAGATCTGGGTATTGATTCGAGGCTTTGTCCTACAGAATATTGTAAGGGAATGCCCATGTGGCTTTACATATTGTAATTCTGAAAGTTTGTAATTCCACATTTGTGGAGATAATAAGAAGCCAATTTTCTGTTCTTGCATATTGTTGTTGTTTTTATGTTTCTGTTATGTGTTTGTGGTATTAAAAGGGAGCACCCTTCATCAAGTGGTATTAGAGAAGGAGTTCTTGAGTGTGTAAACAGATCACCGATTGTGAGGTAGTTTGCACCAGGACCGTGGGTTAGGGTTTCTGTGTAAATAGATCACTGACTGTGAGGCAGTGTGCACCAGGACCGTGGTTAGAGTTTCAGTGCGCATCGTGAAAATGCCTCCACAAAGAGAACGTGGCGGAAGAGCTAGTGCTGTGACACCTGAGGTTAGAGAGCTGTAGAGACAAGTGCGAGTATTGCAAGAAGAGATTCGTAGAGGAATGAATCTTAATGTCAGAGATGAAAGCGAGGATGAAGCCGAAGAAGAATATCAAGAAGGAGAAGTCGAAGTTGTGAACCAGGAGGAAAAAAGATTTTTTTGGGCCATTTCCAAGATTGGGAAAAGACCTAAGATTGAGGTTCCTACATTTTCTGAAAATCTTAACCCAGAAGAATTGATCGATTGGATCAATGAATGTGAGGAATATTTTGAGTATGAAGATGTTGAGGATCTTGATAGGGTCAAATTTGTGAAGGTCAGACTGAAAGGTCATATGAAGATCTGGTGGCAAGAGATTCAATTGGAGCGAAATAGAAGAGGGAAAGATAAAATCACAAGATTGGATCAGATGGTGGATAAATTAAAGCAATAATTTATTTCTGTTGATTATGAGCTTGACCCACTGAAGAAAATGCAAAGTTTGAAGCAAGCAGGAAGATCTGTTTAGGAGTATACAGAGAAGTTCTATCGACTCCTCATCAGAACAGGCCATGCAAAAGCTGATAAGGAGAAAGTTGCCTGATACCTTAATGGGTTAAGGCCAAGCATTCAGGAGGAGTTGAATCTGGTTCAAATGAACAGTATTGAGGAGGCATACCAGTTTGCCCTAAAAGTAGAGGAAAAGTTGAACAAGAAGTTCGAGAGCAAACAAAATGGAAGAGGTCGCGGTGGACGATCTGGTGGATGGTCCTATGGAGGCCGAAATGAAGATTCAAAAAGGAAGGATGAGGCCATTAGCAGTCAGAATCAGCGGGAAAACAACTCCAATCATTTCCAAGATCAGAATAATAGAGATTAGAGAGGAAGAGGAAGAGGACAATGATTTGGAAGAGGAGGCTTTCATGGAACATGTTTTCGCTGTGGAGAAGAAGGTCATAGGGCATTTGAATGTCCTCAGCGCCAAGGAAGAATAGACATGACAAATGAAGGCCAGGCCAGAGTTGCGCATGCAAATGAAGATGCTAGATCATCACATTCTGAAGATGCTGAAAAAGGAGAAACACTGATTAACAGAAGAGTCCTGTTGAGTGGTGAGAATGAACCTGAACAAAGGAGGAGCCTGTTTTGCACCAGGTGCAAGTGTGCGGGTAAGTGTTGTGATGTGATTATTGATACTGGAAGCACTAACAATTTGGTGTCAGAAGAGATGGTGACAAAGTTGAAGCTCAAGAGATAGAAACACCCACATCCATATCGCATTGCCTGAGTACAAGATGACCACAAGGTCATGGTCAATAAACAATGCCTAGTGAAGTTCAAGATTGGTGGATATCAGGATGAGGTACTGTGTGATATCATATCTATGGATGTATGTCATATGTTGTTGGGTAGACCATGACAATTTGACAGATGTGCTGTACATGATGGTCGTGTGAATACCTATTCCCTGACAAAGGATAGAGTGTGACATAAGCTAAAGCCATTGAATGACACAGAAGAAAAGATATGTGGTAGTGCAAGAATAAATTTTGTTGATGGAAGAGAGTTCCTAGATGGTATGAGGCATGAGCATGTGTGTTTTGCTTTAATTCTAAAAAATGGTAAAGAGGAAGTAGAAGATGTTCCTGTAGAAGTTGCAGATTTGTTGAATGAGTTTCAAGATATTGTATCTGTTAATGTACCTGATGGATTACCACTAGTCAGGAAGATCAGTCATCAGATGGACTTGATCCCAGGAGCAAGTTTGCCAAATAAGGCAGCACACAGAATGACACCTGCAGAAAGTGAGGAGTTGAACAGACAAGTAAATGAGTTGTTGCAGAAAAGATTGATCTGTGAGAGTCTGAGTCCCTGTGCTGTACCAGTGGTATTAACACCAAAGAAGAATGGAGAGTGGAGGATGTGTACAGATTATAGAGCAATAAAAAAGATCACAATCAAGTACAGGTTTCCATTGCCACGAATGGATGATATTATGGACTGTTTGAGTGGAGCTGTGTATTTCTCAAAGATAGATCTTAAGAGTGGATATCATCAAATTCAGATCAGAGAAGGAGATGAATGGAAGACTGCCTTCAAGACAAAGGAAGGACTGTATGAGTGGTTAGTCATGCCTTTTGGGCTAACCAATGCACCAAGCACTTTCATGAGGCTGATGAATGAGGTTTTGAAAGAATTTTTGGGTAAGTTTGTCATTGTTTACCTAGATGATATTTTGATCTTTAGTAAGACATTGGAAGAGCATATGATACATATTCGTATGGTGTTTGAGAAGTTAAGAGATGAGAAATTATTGATTAATTTGAAGAAGTGCAGTTTTGTGAAGAAAGAGTTAGTGTATTTGGGATTTGTAGTTTTAGTAGAAGGTCTAAAAATGGACCCAGAGAAGGTATAGGCTATCCTTCAATAGCCTACTCCAAGGAGTGCTACTGAGGTAAGGTCTTTTCATGGTTTGGCTAGCTTTTACAGAAAGTTTATCAAAAATTTTAGCAGTATTTGTGGACCCTTGACTGAAACAACGAGAGGGGATAGAAAAGAGTTTAAGTGGACTAATGGGGCAGAAAAGAGTTTTCAATTGTTGAAACAAAAAGTTACAGAACAACCTGTTTTAGCACTTCCAGATTTTAATAAGGTGTTTCAAGTAGATTGTGATGCTAGTGGTACTGCAATAGGAGCTGTTATGAGCCAAGAAGGTAAACCTATTGCTTATTTCAGTGAGAAGTTAAATGATGCCAAGAGAAAGTATTTTGTTTATGATCAAGAATTTTATGCTATAGTTTAGGCATTAAAGAAGTGGAGACATTATCTGCTTCCTAAAGAGTTTGTTTTGTATACTGATCATCAAGCTTTGCAATATTTGAATAGTCAAGGAAAGTTGAATCAGAGGCATTTGAAATAGGTTGAGTTTTGCAGAGTTATACATTTGTTTTGAAACACAGGAGTGGACAGTCTAATAGGGTTGCAAATGCCCTTAGCAGAAGGCAACTATTGCTGACAGAGATGCAGATTGAGGTGGTTGGGTTCAATGAACTCAAGAATTTGTATCTAGAGGATCTTGATTTTGTGAAGCTTGGAAAGCTTGTAAAGAACTTGTTACTTTAGACAGAATGAAGTGGCTGAATTTCATCATTCAGGATGATATGCTATTAAGAGGGAGTCAGTTGTGCATTCCAAGAAGTTCTATGAGGGAGAATCTCATCAAGGAGAAGCATAGCGGAGGATTGGCTAGACATTTTGGTTGTGATAAAACCCTTGCTTTGGTTAGTGAGAATTATTATTGGCCACAGTTGCAGTAAGATGTCAAGAAGTTTGTACAGAGTTGCAGAGTATGTCAGATGGCGAAAGGAGTGAAGTAGAATACAGGGTTGTATCAGCCATTACCTGTACCAGAGAAGCCTTGGGAGGATATCAGCATGGACTTTGTTCTTGGTTTACCGATGACTCAACGGGGACATGATTTAATTTTTGTGGTGGTTGACAGGTTTTCGAAGATGACACATTTCATTCCCTGCAAGAAGACTAATGATGTTGTTCATGTAGCAGAATTATTTTTTAGAGAAGTAGTGAGACTACATGGTTTGCCAAAGACCATAGTTTCAGATTGGGACACTAAGTTTGTTGGATATTTCTGGTGCAGATTGTGGAAAAAGTTGAAGACAGATTTGAAGTTCAGTTCATCACATCATCCACAGACTGATGGACAGACAGAGGTGGTGAATAGAAGTTTGGGAAATTTGCTGAGATGTTTGGTTGGAGACAAGCTAACAGGATGGGATTTGATTTTACCACAGGCAGAATTTGCATACAATAATTCTGTCAACAGGAGCACTAGTAAATCACCATTCCAGATTGTATATGGAAGTAGTCCAAGAAATGCATTTGAATTGAGAAATATAGATAAAGGAGAAATAAGTAGTGCTGAAGCTAAGGATTTTGCAGAATATTTGAAGAACATCCATGGGGAGGTGAGGAAGCACATTACCAAGATGAATGCGCAGTATAAAGCTAAGGCAGATGAGAAAATGTGGCATAAGGAATTTCAGGTTGGGGATGAAGTCATGGTTCATTTGCAGAAGGAGCGATTTTCAATTGGTACATATAACAAGTTGAAAATGAAGAAGTTTGGACCATGTAAGATACTGAAGAAGCATGATTTAGGAAATGCATATGAGGTAGAATTGCCTAGTGAGCTGAATATTTCACCAGTGTTTAATATTTCAGATCTGACAGAGTATCATGAAGGAGGTGTTGAAGATGAGATCACAGTGGCACAATGGAGTATTCTAGCAAGTGGTTCAGATATCAAGGAGATTGAAGACATACTAGATAGTCGTGTTGGCAGAAGCACAAGGAACAAGACATATGAAGAATATCTGGTCAAATGGAAAGGATGACTATTGAAGATTCATCATGGTTGACAAGGGAGGAGGTTAACCATCTTGGTTTTCCTCTACACACCTGAGTTGTGACAGGGTCACTTCTCAAATTACCTCGGGTGTCTGATGCAGGAGCATCCTGGGTGTAAGAGCAATCTTGCATCACCCAAAAATATTTCTATTTGCTTTTCAATAAGGGCTATCTTGTGCAGAGCTGTTATTTATGGAAACTTACTATTTTTAGTAAGTTGGTCATATGATCTCAGAATGTTTTGATTTCACAGTTGGAGCTTCATCCTAGTCATTTCAACTTGCCAGTTGAGTTTCATTGCCACATCATCAGTATTGGCGAAGTTATTGAGGTTTTTGGGTACGAAATCTTTCAGGTCAATTTTGAAGGCCTTAGAGGCTCCGAATCACGATCAACCCTCGGCTGACTGGCGCTCGCGCATGTTAGGTGTTGTAGATCTCGTCATGGCGTTTTTGAAAAGTGGTTACAATAAAAAAAACAGAGCTACGATTAGAAAGTTATGGCCTCCAGATGTTGGGTTACCTAAAATCATATTTTGTATTTCTTTTGAGCCGACCCTATTGTAAAAATTGTGAAAATAAAATAATTCTATGTATAGTCGGCCTTAAGGGCTAAATTTCTGAAACCTTCTCGGGTGGTGGAAATTGCCTATATAAAAAAGACCCGTAGTGTTGTCTAGGCAGTTTTGGGTAGTAGATCTGGGTATTGATTCGAGGCTTTGTCCTACAGAATATTGTAAGGGAATGCCCATGTGGCTTTACATATTGTAATTCTGAAAGTTTGTAATTCCACATTTGTGGAGATAATAAGAAGCCAATTTTCTGTTCTTGCATATTGTTGTTGTTTCTCTATTTCTGTTATGTGTTTGTGGTATTAAAGGGGAGCACCCTTCATTATATATATATATATATATATATATATATATATATATATATATATATATATATATATATATATATATATATATATATATATATATTCACCTCTCTTTATCTATATCACATTATCTCTCTCTCTCTCTCTCTCTATATATATATATATATATGTTCACCTCTCTTTATCTATATCACATTACCTCTATTTCTTATATATATATATATATATATATATATATATATATATATATATATATATATATATATATATATATATATATATATATATATATATATATATATATATATATATATATAAAGAGAGGTGAACATGTAAGAAAGATATAAAAGTGGAATAGGAAACTCAAATATGTTCAAAACCAAATTATTTAACTTTCTAAAATTTATATATGGAAGTATTTTTTTATTTTAATTAATGAAACAAGCTAGATCTAGAATATTGTAACATAAAATCTATGACTAAAAAAATATAAAAAGATGCCAAGGGTTAGGAGAAAGAAATCAAAATGAATAATCAGACCATGACAAGTGACACTTCATTCATTGGATCTTGAAGGTTAAATGGGATGAGAAAACCATCATTCCAACGATCAATAGTTCATGCGACCATACACAATAGTGGTCAAAGCATCTTTGTGATCAGTGTGAAATTTAAGGCCCAACCTCATGAAAATCGTAATCATAAATATCAACATATTATTTAAAATAAATATTAAAATGTAACATATCATCACCAATTAGGAAAACATCAATAACACAATGAGAGTATTAAAATCTAGGGGCACCTATTGTAAAAAATGTTGGATATAACTATGATCTTATATATAGTATAATTATTTTAATTAAAAAAATATATTATATTTTAGAGTTTGTGAATGGAATAAAGTAAGTTTTAAGCTCAAAGTAATTAATATTAAAATTGTATATGTAAAAATCTTAATCAAACATATTGTAAACATAATAAATTTTTAATTCAAACCAATCAACCATTAATCAAACACACTATGAGTGATACCTTGTTCTAGAATGTCCATTGCTATTTTATTAGTAAATATACTTATAAATCAACTTTTGACTATAAATCAATTTTGAACAATTTTATATGGATATAAGAATTCATAGGATAAAATTTGCAAGTTAAAGAAAAAATATCAACATATTTATATTGTTAATATGAGAGAGAGAGAGAGAGAGAAATGTGGATAAATAAAGATAGAGATACAAATAGATATATGCATGTACAAGTCCAGAGAGAGAGGAACTCGATCTGTAACTACACCAAGATCAACATTGGAGTGTTTATTGGATGTTGGTACAACCTTAATTTGGATGAGTGGCTTATGAAAAAGCATGGATAAGATGGTTGTGATGGCGGATATGTGTGGGGTGAGGGATATGGAGGTAGAAAGTGTTTGGATGGAATGGCGAATAGTGACCATGATAGGAGGGTTTTGTTAGAGTCAACATTGGTACATGTTGTGAGGTGGGTGGATGGAGTGGATAGGAGAACTCGAGCCTAGACTAATACGTCTTTGGTAATTTGTGAGAAGCAAGTAATAATATGTCTATTATATATAGAAAGCGATTATGCATCTTTGGCAAGTTGTTAGGAGTAGGTAATAAGATGTCTGGAATGTTCAGTTAGACTGGGGCATTGCCACATGAATTGCCCTTGTAGAAAGATTTTACCATACTGTTAAAAATGGTAATAATGTGTGTGCCAGAACAATACACCAAAATTCTCAACTTCAAGAAGATGAACCAGTGATCAAACAACTTTGAAAAATTACTTTGAATAGTTTGGAATCTTGATTATTTCTTGAGTTCTTCTCAAAACATATGGACCAAAGCCATGCTAGAGAGGGAATACAACCAACTGGTCTTGCATCTATGATCATTTAGTGTACAATATTGTGCTTTAATATGGTTTCATTTCTTAAAGGTAAAAGTAAATGTAATAAAAAGGGTTAAATTTCTCTCAACTCCAAGTTGCTTTATTTAGGAAAAATCAAGCAGATATAAAGGTAGGGAAAGGGAGGTAGATAGAAAGAGATAGAAATCGAAAGGGATAGAGATCCATAAATATACCAAAATATTTATTATTTGACATATATTTTACTATCAGCGTAGCCCTTGCACCCCTCAAAAGTGCAAGTATTAGTAATATATGTAACACGTCACTCTGTAATAAACACAAAAGACGACGTATTGTTAGAGGGACAATAAATCAATAAAATAGTAGAAGCTACTGGGTAGTGTTGAACAGATGCCTTCAAGGAATGGGCAGAAATCATAACACGAAACACAATCATATGCCATAATATTTCCATCTATATGACATAATACTTCAATTCATGTGAACCATTTTAGTTGATGTAATGCTTATCTTGACTTTGTGAATACTCTGGGATCAACTTTTGGATCACCAGTTCATATATTCATTTGGGTTATTCATAGTTTTAAATCACTAGTTTCTATATTTATTTGGGAAAATCATCTATAAAATAATAGCTAATTTTTTTGGTTGTCAAAGTAAATGAGTAATTGAACAATAGAAAATATGTTTTAATGATCACTTTTTGACCCTTGCACATATAATAGATTTTACAGTGTTAATCTTTACAACTCAGAAATCCAAATAATAGTTATAAATAGTTAAAAAATAATTATAAACAATTAAATGACATACAAAATAATAAAAAATATCTTCAAAACTGATATACCCTTTAAGAATGTAGGAAGTTATCTATAACAATTAGTAAACTTCCCTAAAGAACTTTATGTCAACCATAGAGAAAGCTACTTTTAGAGGCCATTATGTCACCTGTGGTTACCCTATAAAACAGTTTACCTTACTTTTTTAGAGTCACTAACACAAAATACAGCGTTTCGTTGATCTCCGTCACCATCAAAACACAAAGTGTGGACACATGCATGCAGCGGTCCTCCTTAATTAATACTATCAAACTATAATCTCTCAATGTCAGCAGGCCTGTTACAACAGAAATAGGCTTGACCCTTCTGTTTGCCGCTGCCATCCATGTTTTGTCTGCTCTCCATGGTAGAATGAGATTTTCTGCTTCATAATTTAAAGAATTTACAGAATAAGAATTTAAGATGATTCCAGTTTTTGCTATTTTTATTATCCCTTCAATATCTGGCAGTCACACAATTAAAATCAAGAACGTAATAATAGGGCACAAGTAGCATTCAAGTTACAATACAGGCTTATAGTTAACAGTTCTCCTCAATAAAAAGTGCATTTTAGTTCTAAAGGAAGATCCTACTTTACTATATTTGGAGGATACGTTATTTATACCATATATTTTTCAATGGTCAAATAGTCTTTAGTTAGTAAATAATTTTTTTTTTTTATAGTAAAAGGGATCCAATTATCCTTCAATAATTGAGATTCAAGATAGTAATATTTTATTAGATTTTAACTGATGAAGATACATGGAAATAAAATCTTGTACTCATTCAATAATTAGGATGATATGAATTATTCTAGCTTTTATAGAGGTCACGACAAGAATTATTTTTCAAAACATTACAAAAGTTTTTAAAAATATATTAGTTATAAAGGAAATCCTACTTTTCTATATTTTTCAATGGTCAAATAGTCTTTGGCTAGTAAATAATTCTATTTTATTTAGTAAGAGTGATTCAATTATCCTTCAATAAGTGAGATTCATGATAGTAATACTTTATTAGATTTTAATTGATCAGAATACATAGAAATAAAATCTTGTACTCTTTCAATAATTACATGATATGAATTATTCTAGCTTTTATAAAGGTCACTACAAGAATTTATTTTCAAAACATTACAAAAATAGAATGTATATTTATTTAATATATATTTTCATTTTTCTTTAAAAATAATAAAAAATTTATTAAATAAAAAGCTAATTTATATTTTTCTTTTCTTTAATTATAACAAAACTTTGGACATTAGAATCTAAATTTTAATTTTAATAAATTAGTAAAGGCATTTTATAAGAACATTTTTATAGCTTTAATATTTGTTAATATATTGGTAGATTTGATTGTAAGGAGATTTATAATTAAATATTTTTCAATTGTAACACTAAATTAGATGGACTATATCATCTTGAAAATTATGATAATATTGATTTAGATGATCTCTCTGAAAATCAAAACAACCATGAGATGTAGAATCTTGTTAAAATTATAACAAGTAGAAAGAAATTCTTATAAAGCACTCTTCATCAAATACAAATAATTAAATGTCAATAGATATTTGATCTTTTGAGGAAGTTGAATGACTCTTAACAAGTCTACTAGATATCAAGTTTTGTTGAGTATAAGGTAGTGACAATATAAAAAATGTGATGCAGGGCCCCTCGATTCGTGAAGATTCTGGCAGTCTCGGTAACTGTCTGGCGGTGTTCAGTCAGAGTCTACTTGGATTCACCAATGGATCTCAGTGGTCTTGGTAGTGATTCTCGGTTGGAAGTTCTAGTGGATCTTGGTGGATGATGGTCACTCGGTGACTTGCTGGAGGACTCAGTCGTTGAAGGAAGCTCGGTCATGGAAGGAGACTCGGCATTTATGGCGCTTGGTAATGCTTGTGGAGCTCAGTTGGTATGTTTGCTCGGTATATTTCCTGGCACTCGGTAGTTTGGCTTACTGATGGGTGTTCTTGGAGATTTGGGAGGTCGATTTGGTGCATTTATTAATGGTAGTTGATGGATTTGGAGGCTGACATGTTGAATTTAATAATTGTAAGGCTATTTGTGAGCCGACTTGTATTGCATTTAATATTTATTTGTAGGAGTTAATTATTTCATCTAACCGACTTGTGGCTGAAGATTAGTATTTAATGGGTGTTTGGGTAGTTGTTTAGGAGTTAGTCAGAGTAGAGATCTGGAGATAGAGCAGATTTGGTGGAAGGTAGAAGAGGTGTAGCAAAGTTAGTAGCCTATGAGCTTAGGAACAAGAGGATTGCTTGGTGGCTTGCGAGCACAAGTTTAGATCTTTCTTGGAGTGCCTACCAGTGTCCTCTTGTAATTGGCCATAACTGGGAAGGTCTTACAGCTGACACATTGCATGTAATCAGTTGTTGATGAATAAAGTTATCTATTTTCCTTGAGATCTAGTTTGGTGTTGTGTTATTCCGCTGTGTTGGTGTTTGGCTGCAAGTTTGGACAGTCCTTAATTAGATCCTCCATCCTTGACTGCGTCAAAATGAAATTATGCATAAAACAAAATTGATAAAATAAATATCTCTTAATCTTTGACTCTCAAAAAAGATAACTTATACTCCATATCATATAAATAAAAGTTATATATGACCACTCTAAAATTAAGTAAATAATTTATAATCACACAAATAAATTGTTATTAAAAACCATTTTGTAAAACATGAATTATTAAAACCACAAGAATACTATGTTCTTACTACTCAGTAGTACATGATTGACTATGAACTAGTGAAAATGATTTCAAAAAAAAAATATCATCGATAATTATTGGACACCTAGGTATTGTCCAAATAAGCTTTCAAGAGAGCATTAGGTTTGTTGAAAGTCATCTCTAAAAGAGATTGGACATAAAACTAACAAGATTTCTTATAAACACGTGTACTTAGTTATTTATGAGGTCACCTTTTTCTGAAACTATAAAACCTTGCTTCACACTTTCCAAACTTCAACCTCCTCCTCCTGACATTTTCACTGACATTTGAGAGCTGTGTGAGTTGTGAAAGTTGTGTAAGATGACAGAAAATTACAATGAGGAGCAGAAGAAGCCAGCAAACCCTAGTTGTGAAGGTGGAGAAGCTCCATTTCGTTTGATCATGATGGACAGACCCCAGCCAATTAATACGGACAAAGAAGCTGAAATTGATAAAATAAGGCAGAGTAGAAACTACTCCACAATAGTTGCATCCGTGGGGCTCTCAGCAGGTATAGGCTTGTTTTCTCTGGCTGGCGCTCACATCCCAAACCAGCGCAAAAAGCAACATGAGATAACTTTATTTCTCATGATTCCCTGCCTTGTCTGCGTCTCTCTTGCAACGTCTCTGATGATTTTCATCATATTCAAGAAAAACGCAAAAATTCACGAGCTCAAGATTGAAGCCAGGTTAGAATTCACTGTCTTGCTTATGCTTGTTCAAAGGAATTTCATTTTTGTTTCTGACAGTACTGGAATCTGTTTACTGACATTTTTACAATGGTTTGTTTTGTATGTGAAATCTGTTTCTTAGCTACCACTCTGGCAGAGCAATGGCTGTGCAAGATGAGCCAGCATGGATGTGTCTGGAGAAAGATATTCAACGGGCAAACACGGCTCTCGAGTTTATTGTTATAATTGCGTTGCTGTGTTTTGTCTTCCTTTTCGGATACGAGTATCGTGCTTCCATGACCAAGGTAGATTGATTTAATTCTTAAAACCATTGATTTTTTTTAACAGTTCATGGATTTGTAACGATTTTTTATCATCATGATTTTCCATCATACTTCAAGATCCACGAATACAATGAGTTAGAACTATTCTCTTTTCTGATTCTAACTCAGGGTAATGATGGATCATAGAATATTAATTAAAATATTGATGATAATAAAAAAATATTTTACAGGAAAATTATTATATTTATTTAGTTTTCTCAAAAATCATTAATTCAATTAATTGTTAAGTCATCAGTAAAAATGTATTACACTAAATTTTTTGGATTTCATTATGTAGAGATTTTTTATCGTCATAATTTGGAATTATACTTCAAAATTCAGTAGAATGAATTAGAAGCATTCTCTTCTCTAATTCTAATTCATTGTAATGATAGGTCATAAGATATGATTCAAAATATTGATATAAAAAAAATACTTGAGTGTTGAAATCTACAAATTTTAATATATTTATTTAATTCTATCAAATGCCATCAAACCGTTAATTTCTAATCACTTTATGTTTAATTTTTTAAAAGGCAATTACTCCATCAAATTGCTAAGCACATTATTGATTTCTGAAAATACCAAATTTCTAAATTTTGACTCTGTAACATTTTCCTATCATCAACATTTTTTTTATTATACTTCACGATCCAAGAATGAATTAGGATTACAGAGTGCAGCCAAAACATAGATGATAGAAATATAGTCCACAAACAACATCCACTAGTTTTATTATATTGATTTAATTCTCTCAAAAGCTATCCATCCATTAAATTGCTAAGCACTTTATGTTTAATGTCTAAGTATTTTTAACATCAACATTACCCATTATATTTCATGTTCTATCATAATCTCTTCTTTAGCTCTAACTCATTTTGAGGACGAGACTATTATTTTTCCTGACTCTATCTCATTCTGATAATTGATCATAAAATATAATTAAAAATATCAATAAAAAAATATTTGACAATCAAAATCAACACATTTTACTATAGTGGTTTAATTCTCTCCAAATCTATCAATCCATTAAATTGCTATGTATTTTTGTTTACTTATTTATATGCAGACATTTATAGCTATGTTTTTTTCTGCAGAATTTTGACACTAAGCGGAGTTAAGGAGAATTGTTGAAGGAGTTACGAGGTTGTCTGCATTAGGGAGCTATCCATTGGATCTATATGTTATTAGATTTGCACAATTCTGCAGAAACAGTTCGCTTAAAACCACAGAGAGAAAAAAACTTCCTATATTGGCAGAGATTGATGTATACCTGGTTTTTATGCACTACACATGTTTCTGTTCTCTTAGGCACATTCTGGTTAGAGTAAAATTTGGGAGTTCTGTATTTGTTAATCTTAGATGTTGTTAAGTTCTTTATAAAATGAAGGGTTGACCAAATTTCAAAAAATAGAAAAAATAACAGATTTTCTTGAAATTTTCACCATCTATTCTGCATATTTTGTGGTCCAAAAACTACAAAAATATTGAAAAACAATTGCTGTGTGAACGAAAAAAATTTGACATTTTTTTTGTCTTTGATACATTTTGCAGGGAGCTTAACTGCTGTCATTATATTTAGCTATAAAATATGTTCCGCTTTATTTCTATGAGAGTGCCTTTGAGAAGTCATTTATTAGAGTATATTTTTAGAATGTTAAAATTTTAATAAAAATGTATGTATTTTTGAAGCTGAAAATATTTCATATTTATCAATAATATTTTGGTAAATATTTATTAAAGTTTAATATTTTTAATATATTAGTATTTTATATTGTCATATATTTATTTTGTTGTTTAATCACGTGCTAATAAGTTTTATATCATCTAAATTATTGTAAATCATTAAGTATATATTAGAATTTAATGATTAGTTTCTTAGTAGAAGTTTTAGTGTCATTAACTTATTCATTTAAATTAATAAATATTTTAAAATATGCAATGGGTTTAAAAAGGTCATATTTAATCGAAAGGGAAAATATGATTATTTTTTTAAATGTTAATCTAGTTTAATTAAAGAAAGGTATATACATCAAGTAGAATTTTGTATGATTAAAAATGGTAGTTAAGAATAGAATTGAAGTCATTTTATATAGAAAAATAAGTAACTTTTTGTGTTTGTAAAAAAATTTCAATGTTTGCAGTTATGTTTAGGTTTTTTTATTTTATTTTATGGGTAATAGATCTGTAAAAAATTTATTAATAAAATTTAAATGTTACAAGACTTAGTTCAACAGAGCAACATGAAGAAAGAACTACCTTAAAAAAACCTCCCGCCAATACTTGCAAACAACCAGAATACCAATTACAACCTGCATAACAAGTTAGGTTGAAAATTGGTAGACTCCGCAGGAGTGCCCCAAATCGGATGAGATATCAGATTCATGTAGCTAGCCATTCTTCCAATCCATCAGCCCCATAGGATTTTGTGAATTTAAAAAACAACACATTATCTACAGATCTCATCAATAATTCAATTTGCAATACCATTTATACCAGTTGTTCATACTAAGTTAAATTAATCATCTAGGAGGCAAAGGTAGATGAACCTAACCCACCATTGATACAGAATAAAAATAGTAGACTAAGTAGCAAAGTTTGATTAATGAAAAGTGCAGGCACCATCCCCCTGATGAGGTCACACACGTCAGGAGCAAGTTAGCCCCTCACAAACCATCTTAATTATCAACACTTTCCAGGGGAGGAGCTTCCTCCCCTGGATTTGAGGATTTCTGAGAGTTGTCACACATGGAAGCTTTCTCCTGTAAAAGCCGATACACTGCCCTGATATCATCTAATGGTATTGACTCGAGTGGCAGGCGTAGGCTATGGGTATCCCTGTTGAATTGAACCTTGATGATGGTGAATTTTTCAATGAAGCCTCTTGCACTTCGATCTGTTTAGCCGGTTCTCTGCATTTTCTTTGTCCAATTGAACAAAATCCGCCTGTCTATCCCAGGGAGTGTAAGTTGTGATAAACTGCCTGAATTTTTCTCCCTGGCATCTATCAAAGAGTCAGGAGAAGTAGAGTTCCTTGGTGGCTCATCCCAATTTCGAGGTCCGTCCTGCTCCGTTATTATGTCTGGTATGTGAAATATGGCAGAGGAAAAGAAACACTATGTGAAACAGAGCATAAAAACAGAGAGCATAAAACAGTACGCTAAAACAACAAACAGAGCATTTGAAAACAAAGCATAGCAGAGCGCTCAAAACTATATATCCATTATGCTATATAAAACATTACAAAAACAAGTTTAGGGCTGTTCACGCAGTTACCAACTCCACCAACCAAAACAGCTACGGTAAGGAACGGCAGTACCAGTTGAATTATATCTAATACTCCCTCCTGATGTCAACAGTTACAATCATCAGCACTAACAATTCCTAAGAGTTTTCTTTGAAATTCAAAAACATTTTTTCCCAATGGTTTTGTAAATATGTCTGCAAGCTGATCTCGTGATCTACAGAAGATAAGAGAAATTTCTCCATTTTGGACAAGCTCTCGAATGAAGTGAAAGCGAGTATCAATGTGCTTGCTTTTGTTGTGGAAGACATGATTTCTTGATAAGGCAATAGCAGAACTGTTATCACAGAGAATAGAAGTTGGCCCCTTTTCAACATGTGCAAGATCATTTAGTATCCTTCTTAGCCATACTGCTTGACAAGCTGCTGTAGTTGCAGCCACATACTCTGCCTCTGCTGAAGATATTGAGACTATAGGTTGTTTTTTTGGATCCCCATGAGATAAGATTTGTTCCCAAGTGAAAAGCATAGCCTGATGTGCTTTTCCTATCATCTATGCTGCCAGCATAATCACTATCTGTGTAGCCTGAGAGTGAAGCATCTTCAATTTGAGTGTACCATAATCCATAGTTGATTGTCCCTACAATATATCTCAGAATTCTTTTTGCTACCTTCCAGTGTGATTCTTTTGGAGATTCCATGAATCTAGATACAAAGTTTGCAGCAAACATTATGTCTGGTCTAATTGCTGTGAGGTACGAAAGACTGCCAACTAGCCTCTTATACAATGTAGAATCAACTGGTGGTCCATCATCTTGTTTGCTCAACTTTGTTCCTTGTGCAATGGGCGTGACTACTGGTTTGCAATTGCCCATTCTGAATTTTTTCAACATTTCTAAAGCATACTTTTGTTGACAAACAAAAATACCTTGAGCAGATTGATTGATTTCAATTCCCAAAAAATATTTCATGATTCCAAGATCAGTCATATCATACTCCTTTTTCATGGCAGCTTCGAATTCATTTAACATCAAATTTCCTGTATAGAGCAAGTCATCAACATAAAGACAAACAATGAGAATTTTACCTTCATGATCTATTTTTGTATAAAGAGTTGGCTCATGATTGCTCCTGATGAATCCATTGTTGATGAAGTAAGAGTCAATCCGACTGTACCAGGCTCTTGGGGCTTGTTTTAAGCCATACAATGCTTTCTTCAACTTATATACTTTATGCTCTTGCCCTTTGATTTCAAACCCAAGTGGCTGATCTACATATATCTCTTCTTCCAATATGCCATTTAAGAATGCGGATTTGACGTCCATTTGGAAAACTTTCCATTTATTTTGAGCAGCAATAGCCAAAATAGTTCTGACTGTGTCCAATCTTGCTACTGGAGCAAAAGTTTCTCCATAGTCTATGCCAAGTTGCTGAGAAAAACCCTTGGCAACCAGTCTTGCTTTATATTTTTCTATCTTTCCTTTGTCATTCAGCTTTGTCTTGTATATCCACTTCACACCAATGCTGGTTTTGTCACTTGGTAGATCAACAAGATCCCAAGTTTTGTTCTTTTCTATGGCATCAATTTCTTGATTCATTGCATCAACCCAATGTTCCTCTTTTACTGCTTCTTCATATGAAAGAAAGGCAAAAAGATTTTGTTCAATTGCATTTTCTTGTTCATATATTTCCCTTATGCTTCTAGTTCTTTAATTGTCTATAGATGAAGATGAATCAGTGATGGAAGAATTACCATTTCCAATGTGTTGTTGCTGACCTTGTACCTGCAATCTTGGTAGCCTTGGTGGATGAACTTGCTGATCTGAGGGTTCATCAAACAGTTGTAATGGATTTGGACCATTCAAAGTTTCATTTTCTTGATCACACCAAGATTTATTCTCAAGGAACTTGACATCTCTACTCACCAGAAATTTCTTGGTGATAGGATTGTAGAGTCTATAGGCTTTTGATTGTTCACTATAGCCAACAAAGATGCACTTTTCACTCCTATTGTCAAGTTTTTGTCTCAGCTCCTCTGGAATGTGTGCAAATGCAATGCAACCAAAAATTCTAAAATGAGATACATTCAACTTTGTACCAGACCAAGCCTCTTGTGGCACTTTTCCTTGAACACTAGTTGTAGGAGATCTATTTAAAATATAGACTGCAGTAGCAACAACTTCAGCCCAATAATCATTTGACAAATTCTTTTCTTTGAGCATGCATCTAGCCATATTCATGATGGTTTGATTTTTCCTTTCAGCGACTCCGTTTTGTTGTGGAGTATATCTTGTTGTGGTTTGCATAACAATGCCATGTTGTTTGCAAAAATCTGTGAAATCTTTTGAACTGTATTCTTCTCCTCTGTCTGATCTGAGCACTTTTATATATTTACCACTTTGTTTTTCTGCTTCAGCTTTGAATTGTTTAAACTTTGAAAAAGTATCTAACTTGTTCTTGAGAAAATAAATCCAAATTTTCCTACTAAAGTCATCAATGAAGGTCAGAAAATAAAAGCTACCACCAAAGGATTGAGTTTGCATTGGTCCGCAAAGATCTGTGTGGACAAGCTCTAAGTGTTCTTGTGCTCTATTGGAGGAAGATGGAAAGCTATCTCTCATATGTTTTCCAAGAATACAACTCTCACATTGACTGTCAAGTGATTTAAAAGCAGGAAGGCCTTTGACCATAAATTGCTTTTGAAGAAGACTAAGACTTTTAAAAGGAAGATGACCAAACCTAGAATGCCATAATTGTGTCTCATCCATGCTTGAGACATTGTGGGCAAATGACTGTGACAAAATGGCACTCCTAAGATTTATGGGAAACATTCTATTTTTGGTTCTTTCAATCTTTGCAATAAGTCTTCTACTAGGAGGTTTATCAAAAATACAACAAGTTGTACCTTTAAAAATTATTTCATAGCCATGTTCCATCAATTGACCTACACTTAGGAGATTATGTTTTAGATTTGGAGCATAAAATACATCATGTATCTCTTTTCGCTGATTTTGTTTAGTAAGAACAGGAACAATTCCTTTCCCTTGAGCTTTTACTCGAAAGTTACCACCAAGAGTAATTTCAAAATTTGTAGAAGTATCAATGCAAGAAATTAAATCTTCGTTACCTGTCATATGATTGCTGCAACCACTGTATAGTAACCAAAGGTCTTTGGTATGACTATCTTTAGAACTATGGCAGGAAAGAAACATTGTTTCAGAAGATTCACCTTCATTGTTGGAGACATGCGCTCTACCATTGTTTTGGTTTGACTATTTCTTTCTGCATTTTGATTCGTAGTGTCCAAATTTCTTGCAGTAGAAGCATTGGACTCTAGATTTATCAGTCCGATTTCTACCTCTTTGTGCCTGGTTCTAAAAGTTTCTAAACTGCCCTGATTGATCTTGTGCTGATCTTTCTTCTCCATATTGATATTGTCTGCCTCTATTGTTTTTCCCTCGGTTGCCTCTGCCTCTGTTTCCTCTGCCTCTACCTCTGCTGAAAGAGGCTTGAGTCTTGAAAGCTTGTTCCAAAGACTCTTCTTCTAGATTCAGTCTGGTCTCATGTGACAAAAGTGATCCAGTTAGCTCAACTACTGAAAAAGTAGTGAGATCTTTGGACTCCAAAATAGCTGTGACAACCATTTCAAATTTCTTTGGTAGGCTTCTGAGGACTTTTTCAACAATCTTTTGATCTTCAATGGTTTCACCATTAGATCTGATCTGATTTACAATACCCATGACTTTGGTCATAAACTGATCAACATTTTCTGAGTTAGACATTTTCAATGTTTCAAACTGTGTTCGCAAGGCTAGGAGCTTGTCTGTCTTGACTTTGTCATTACCCTCATATGCAGATTTGAGAATATCCCAAGCTTCTTTTGATGTTGCAGCACCTGTGATTTTAGAGAAAATGGAATCATCAACCGAGTTTTGAAGCCAACATTTTGCCCTGTTCTCTTTCTTTCTCAACTCAGTAGCTACATTTCTCTAAGCATTAGTCATAGCAGCTAAGTCTGCTGGAGTGAGTTCTGTGTAGCCATTTTCAACAGTATCCCAACATTCCTGGGCTTGCATAAATGACTTCATTCTTAAGGACCGGAATTCATAATTTTTGCCAAAAAGAATGGGAGTCTGTGGTGTGTTGCTAGAAGAAGCCATGATTTTAAAAAAAACTTTCAATAAAAGTGTTCTCCCTTTTAAATACTCTGCAGTTCTCAAATATTTCAAATATTTAAGAGATATTCAACTCAAATGAAAGTTTTTACCAGGGAGTTTAACTTCAACTGCTGGGTATGAACAATGGCTTTCTTCTCTTTTGCAGCTTCCTTATGAGCAACTTTGTGCTTTTCGAATCTCCTAGAGAGCAAGTGTTCTGGGTCTGAATCTGTGTGGCTCCTTCACAAATGACAAGCTCTGCAGACTTTTCCTTGGTTTTGTTCTAAGCTTCCCAACACTTGAATCTGATCTAACCTTTTGCTCTGATACCATGTCAAATATGGCAGAGGAAAAGAAACACAATGTGAAACAAAGCATAAAAATAGAGAGCATAAAACAGTACGCTAAAACAACAAACAGAGCATTTGAAAATAGAGCATAGCAGAGCGCTCAAAACCATATATCCATTATGCTATATAAAACATTACAAAAACAAGTTGTTTAGGGCTGTTCGAGAATTCTAGAATAGGCGGGAAGCAACTTGAAGAGCAATACGGAGCAGTCTGGAGTTAACGCAGTTACCAACTCCACCAACCAAAATAGCTATGGTAAGGAACGACAGAACAGTTGAATTATATCTAACATGGTATACCCATTAGAAGAGGTGTGATCACCTTATTCAATAGGGGATTGGGAGAACTTGGAGTTGAATTATTCCTATTATTTACTGCCCACTTGGTGGATAGACAATTAGGGTTTACATAAGGGAATTTTTACTTCTAGATCGCTTGATGATGGTTTCGCAAGAGTCCTCAAAATGTGATCCAGCCCTACAACGAAGGTAGAAGCATCTATCGTCCTCAACTTCGATCGGTTGGTGTCATTTAGCCCTATTGACATTAAGCCCAATTGAAGAGGGGATGGTGTTGATTGCAACGATCTAGAATCAGACATATTTTCCCATGTCGTCACCAAAATTGCAAGTATCCATATCGATGAAGGTGCCTAATGTTTGGCCAATTTTTTCAATACACTGCTCTGTCCAATATTCCAATGGTAAATTGTAAAGGCGTAACCAAAGTGGACAATCATATGGACGGTAGTTGATCGGATCAAAATTGTGGATTCGGTGCATCAAGTAAAGAGGGTGGCCATCCAAATATCATATATCTGCCTTGACAGTTGACACTCCGCCGCTTAATATCTTCATTGGCAAAGATGACGGTGAAAAATTGCCTAGACATAAATTTGATGATCACTTCCATTTTCCAATTCTCAACAATCCTTTCCTTGACTGTATACCTTCTAGGGCGACCTCCTGTGAATTTGTAGATGAGTGCAAGCCACTCCATAATTGCTATTTCCTCGATGATTTTTTTGGAGACATCAATTATAATGTTTTCATCCTACCTTGGTTGGGGAATTCACTCCTTATCAAACCGATCATTCTTCTATATTCAAAATCAATGTCGCAGTTTCTATTTTTACTAAGATTAGAAACTTGTCAATCTTTGTCCACCCTTTCTTGCAATGGTAGTAGCAAACCTTGTTTTGGCACATTCCCCCAAACCACTTCTAAAGTCAACCCTTCAAAATCTACCTGTTTATGCTATGAGTCTCTTTAGAATCCCTACAAATTTTTTTGAAATGATTGAAAGTATTCAAAAGAGATTTCTCTGGTTAGGAGTGGAAGAGAAGAAACGACGACCTTTGGTGTCTTGGATAATGTTTGTAAACCTAAAAGGTATGGTGATATTTGGATAAGAACTGTGAGAATGGTCAATAAAGCTCTGCTAGCTAAACATATATGGGGAATCTTCAGTAAAGATAAGGAATAGAACTTGATAATTAGAAGGAAATAGCTTTATTCTTTTCCTAGTCTTAAGGACGTTTTCTAATCTACACAATGGATAAATGGTTCTCACATTTTGAATTGCATTCAAAAGTCTAAGGATCTTGTTTCTCAAGGTAAAGGTGGAAACTAGGTGATGGAAGGAAGATAAAGTTTTGGGATGTCTGTTGGATATTGGATCTAGTCTCCTAACTTTTTGTCATTTGGTAAATAATTGTAAGGCCTCAATGGGGAATTTGGTGAGTTATTACTAGAGGAACCATTCTTGGATTAACCTTGAGGATTTCAACTCTGCTCTTGAACCTATCAATTTGGCTCTATAGGCATAGTTTGTTAGGGTTGATATCTCAGACCAATTGGTTTGGACCCATAATCCTAATGGAAGACATTTTGTTTAGATTTAGCTATTTCTATTCTTTATAAAGGATGTGAAAGCCCCTTCTAGGCCAAGATGTGGGTGAGGTTTCACATCCTAAGATTAATATGTTCTAGTAGAAATTTTTTCAAAACAAGATATTGACTAAAGATAATTTATATAAAAGAGGATTCTTTCTTCCCAAAAGATTCTATTGCTGTCTTAATGAAGCTGAATTCTCATCACACCTCCTTCTTCATTGTTCTTATTCCCTTGAGGTCTGAGCTAATATTTTGCAAAGGTGGAATGTATGTTGGACATTACTTGATTCTTTGCAGGAATTCTTTCTTCAGTGAAGTTGTCTGGTGTCTCATAATATTGTTAGGACGATGTGGGAGCTTGATCCTCCTCATTTGATTTGGAATATTTTGAAAGAACATTATAATAAGATCTTTAGAGACTTGCACTCTCCTTCTAGTGTGATTAGAGAAAAAGTCTTTAGAAATTTGAATGCAAATATTTAATTATCCTTAAAAGATTCCCCTCTAATGGTTTCTTCTATTGAGGACCTAAGATTGATCATAAACCAGAACATTGCTGGTTTGAAATATGAAAAGAATAACAAGAGGGAATGTATGGTCTGGTCCTCTCCTCCATTGGGATGGGTCAAAGATAACTTTGATGGAGCTGCCAAAGGGAATACAAGCCAGGCTGGATACAATGGTATTGTCAAGGATAATTATGACAATTGTATTGGGGTTGTTACATTACCCTTAGGAGTTCAGACCAATCATGTAGAGGAAGCCATGGAAGCTCTGCATAATGTGAAGCCGACAATAGATCTTGGTTGTAGGAAGGTCTAGCTAGAATGATATTCAAATAATATAATAAGATGTATCAGAGGAGATACTAATGCTTCTTGGTCTATATATCATATTACTGATGAGATAAAATGTACAATTCAAAGTTTTGAAATATTTTATTTATCTCATGACTATCATGAAACTAATAAGGTGGCCGATGAAATTGCTAATTATGGGGTTAAAAAGGAAAACATCATTACGTGGAGATGTGAAAAGGATTTGAATGAGGTAATAATTAACCTCATTAGATATGACAAAATTAACAATAAAGTTGGGGCGATTCCGAGTAATGATGGAAAGGATAGTTAGCATCCTCAATCATAGTACTAGGTCACAAAATCATCCAAAGAGGTGGAGAGTAATTAAGAAGGTTAATATAACACACACTTTGTGGGTGTTAAGTTTTATTATTTCCTTTGTTGCTAATTAAAATGAGTTCTTTTAGATTTCTCTTTTTGTCACTATCAAGATGGGAGGGGATTTGAAAAGAGAAGAGCCCATCACCTATGCTTGGAGGAAAGAGGAGAAGGTCTGGAGTATGCTAAGTAAACGAGGGGTTGCAACCTACTTGGATAAGCTGCACAACCATGACAAAGACATTAAAAAAAACCTCACTGAAGGGTGGAATAATGACATTGTTACTCTTTGTGGTAAGAAGCTTATGCTAACTGTTGAGGTGATAGTTGAGATAACTGGCCTACCTTTTTTTGGTGTGAATTTTTTTAAGGAGAGGAAAGTTTCTAATAAGGTTGTAAAGATTTTTCCAAAAATCAACAAAGAAAGGGCTATTTTGGTGAAAGGTAAGTCGTATTTCTATGAGATAACTTAGATTAAGCCTATTTGGGAAAATATTTTAAAGGTTATCATGGAATATTTTATTGTTGATGGCTAATTTATGAGGGTTCGCAATTTTCATTTTGTGTTACTAAATCATTTCAGAAACAAAATCATGGTTTTATTTCCTTCTTTTCTCCTTATCTCTCTAAGCAACAACATCATGGAGAATCGGAAGAATCCTAATAAACTAGTTCTGCACGAAAGGCTCATTTATCTTATTTATGAATACTATAGAGACAAAATATCAGAGGCTAGGGTGATCCCAATTGAGCCCAAAGGGGAGAAAGGAAAGGGTGGTCCCACAAAAGTGTGTCCCACTTTTTTAGACATGCTGATTTTTGCTGAAATGACACATTTTTAATAAAATATGATGATTTAAGCCTTGAGAGGTTTCATTTGAAGGAATTAATTACAAATGGTTAGCTTAGAGCCTCTTAGATTAAAAAAACATTGATATAACATCTATACTCCTCATTCATACCTACAATGGAGTCTCCTTCGCACCTATTAAAATGCTAACAAAAAATCACTTCAACTTGAAGTTTTGGCACATCAAATGAATCTATTTTAAAAACCTATCTATGTAGTATGATGCTATTTGGAACAAGCTTTCTAATGAATATAATTTTAATACATATTGAGTTCATTATCACTTTTAAATATTACTTTAACTAAACATAGATTGTTTGGTCATTCAACAACCTGACGCTTCAAGACTTTGGGAAAAATAGTAAATTACAAAAAAAAATTTATAAAAAATATGTAGGAAAAGAGTATTTGTGTTACCTGTTATACACCGAGTTTTGTGCCTCTGTTTCAAGCTCTCATAGTCTTGATAACTCAGTATAACATTGGATTCATCCCTAGGTTGTGGGACCTTTGCTAATTGGGATGAAACCTCCAGGTTCTAGGCTAGTTCCTCTTGGATTATCACCTTAGTCTGCTCTTAAATAGGAAAGTAAACTTTGAGGGGAAAGGGTTGGAAGGAGTGCATGAAAGGGAAATAACAGGAAAGCAAACTACCTACTAGGTGATGCACCAAAATTAGGGTTTGGATCTTAGTATAGAGGAATGAGATCAATGGAGGAATCAAGTCTAATAAGTCACCACTCACTAGATAGGCTTGCATAAGTATTTCATAGGAAGGCAGGAACAAAAGACTCAACCTATGACCTGCAAACAAACATCTTCTTCTGCAACTCGGTGTAGGAATGAGACAAGACTGCTAGGGGCTATAGCATACCCACAAAACATCTAAATCAGATCAGACACAGTAACACACAAAATGCAGAAGGTAAGAGGGACTAGGAACCTCAGTTTCCATTAACAACATTCATAGACTTCAATCCAATAAGAGATAAACAAAGACAAGGAAGCATAAGGACATGAAGAACTGTCACAAAATACCTCTGCAATGTTTTTATCTATCAATGGGAATTACAAAACGTGGGAAACCAAGGGGCAGGAAGAAATGCCACGGATAGCTTCCCAAGAAAGAGTCTTTCTTTTTAAAAAAATGTGAATTCTGAGCACTAAGGCTCTCAAAAAATAATATATACAACACTCACTGCACGCAGGCAGGAGTCAAAATTCTAACTAGGGTTACAGAATTTACAATTTAATAATCAACCCTAGGGTACTGAGAATTAATGCCAAGTCTGATCATGAATATCCTCCTACAACATCATGGCCGATTAGATAAATGACCCATCCCTGTACTGCAAACAACCTGCAGACAAGCAACCTTAATTTGACAACCTCCTGCAAGCCCACCAAGCCATAAAGACTCCAAATTTGATCTTCACAAGAATGAATTTGAAAGTACAGATGGCGCCAACTCTTTAATGTTTCATCGGCATAATAACACCACACTATACCCTACAAAATCCATGGTGCCATCGACCAGATCATCCATCATCATGCTCGCAACCAGAAAATGTCCTCAAAAATCAATTCCAAGCTACCCCGCCACTTCACAACGTCCTCTGCAGAAGAAAACCCGCCAAAAGTCACACTGCTTGAATTTGAACGTTGGTCGCATGATCACATGAGCCCAAAAGGCTTCATGTGATCATGTGACAAGCCTTTAGAATCTGCCAGTCACTGCCAAAAGACACCTCGGGTCTGCCAAAAAATTCAAACTGTTGGCAAAAAATCACGCCCGGGATCCGACTGCAAATCTAACCCCAGGCTTCACCTCGGGTTCACTTTCTCTTTAGTCGCCAGGTCACTTGATCCTTTCCTTAACCCTGTCTACATTCAGCGACCATGCGAAACCATCAACCGCGCAACCGCACATTTGCTTTACCAACCCTAGGCCCATCCGCAAACTGAGATTCCAATCGAACGGCGGGCGCAACATCTCATGGGGTCAAAAGATCCCATGAGATCTTACGACCACCGTAGATCTCTTTCCACCACCACCAAATTGCAACCCGGACCCACAGATCGCTGCATCAGATGGTTGTTTCATGATCGCATGTGGTCAGAAGATCCCATGCGAACATGCGACCACTGTAGATCTTTACCACACTTGCATCCCAGGCCCACTGTAAAACCTTATCACCAGCTGACCAATGAAACACGGGCACATCACCAAATTGCAGGCCCTTATCAGCGCGGTTAACGGTTTGTCACATGTTCACATAGCCTAAAAAGGGGCTATGTGATGATGTGACAAATCACTAGCGTTCTTCAAAAACAACCACTGGGCCCACCTAATCGGAGTTGCGCACATGGAAAATGCCGACACCGAAGAAGAAGTGTGAAACATGAGGGGTCGAAAACACATAGGGTTTTCAGATTGAAGATCGAAAACACAGAGGACTTTCAGACTGAAGGTCAAAAACATCCTAAGCTTTCGGACCAAAAGGTAGAAAACACAGAGGGTTTTCGACACTTTGAACATTTTTTTGGAACTCTGTGACCAGTATTTCATGCAAGCATTTAAACTTGAATATCTCTGTGGGTTTTGCGAATTAAGTGATGCGATCTAAAATGGAGCATGGCAAAACATTGAAGAACATGGGGTCAAGAGCGCAAAGCACAAAAACCTGTGGATCAACTTCGCAAGCAAAACAAGATGCAGCAGGAACTAG
>BSBK01002070.1:4045000-4087500 GCA_027943335.1 Chamaecyparis obtusa
TATATATATACATACATATATATATATATATGTATATATATATATATGTATATATATATATATATATATATGTATATATATATATATATATATATATATATATGTATATATATATATATGTATATATATATATATATATGTATATATATATATATATATATATATATATATATATATGTATATATGTTTTGTTTTTTTGTGTATTTGAAATATGTTTTCAGGAAGTGATTTTTATGAATGTTTGTATGTTCTCTGTGGTGAAATCTTCCTGGGAGGGTAGAAGTGGTTTTGAGCATGTAGGATAGTGTTTTAGATTGTTATTAAATGTATTATGAATGCTTCCAAAATTTAGAACTATTATTTCAACCCTATTGGTTCATAACTAATTTGCACCACCTTTCTTTGTCCAGATCTAGAATAGATTTGTTAGATAGATAGGGTGGATTGATGGGTTGTTTCTAAGGGGAAACTAGGAGATCTCAAATGGGTCATGATCAGATTAGACAACCATAGTTCCTATAAAGCCCAGTTTTGCCCGCAAGTCAAACTTGATAGTCATTTTTCTACAGTTCCTGTCGGTTTAGTGTTAACCAAGCTAGGTTAGTTTAGTGTTAACCGAGTAGGTCAGTATAGTTTCAACTGACCAAACTAGTGTCTATCGATCAAAACAGTGCTCACTGAGCAAAACTATGTTGCCTGACCAATGCAATGTTAACCGACTAGTCCTGTGATAACCGACCAATGTAGTATTAACCGACCAATCTAGTATGAACTAATAGAGCTAGTGTAAATTGAAGAAAATAAGATTCAGGCTTTATACAATTATAACATTTAAGTATAAGTTTATGTACTTTAAAGTTTACGTAGTTTAAAGTTTACATACTTTAATTTCTTATAATTTAAGTTATACTTGTATAAAGGGTTCAGGTACCTTCTGAGATGATTGGGATAGGTTTTAGATTCCTAGGAGTTAAGATGCAAATTCTAATTTTGAGTTTTCTTAAAAATCAGACTTAGCCAAATTTCAGGCATGTGAGATTTTGCAGAGCATGGTGTTTTGGCATATGAAATTTTGTGTAAAATTTAAATATGTTCATTGCTTGTTTTGTTGGGATTATATGGTGCATTTAGATGCTTGAATAATGTTTAGGATGTGTTTTAGGGATTAGAATTAGAGTTAGGGTTGTCCAATGGACTGGGACTGTTCTAGGGCCTCCTAAATGTTTCCCAAGCATTCCTAAACTTTCCTATTCTTTTCTTTTTCTACACTTTGATTCTAGTTCTTGAAAGTATTTATGATGTATTTTATTTCAATTATGATGTATTTATGATGTGTGAAGTTTGTATCACCTATGTACATTCGTTACTTGTTTTGTTGAGGTTACATGGTTTACTTATGATGATTTTGCACTTGGCATAGATTTGTGCTTAGTTTATGAGGCTAGGACTCATCTCGATGGCCAGTGTGCATGGGAGGGTTCCTTAGACTTATAAATGAGCCTTGGAAAGTTTTACTTGTGCATGGGAAATGTTTTATGTTTCTCCTTGAGATGTCTTGTGATAGACATTCGTCCAATGGTTCCTGTTATGTATATGGCTAAGGTCAGGACTCGTCCTGAGGGCCTGAGTGCATGGGGGAGTTTCCTAAACCTATGAATTGGGACTTGGAAGTGTTATCTTGTTTTGTGACTTGTGATGGGGTAAGGGAATAGGAACCTTAAGTGAGTGGCTCACCATAGGTGCTGGAACCCTAAAGTGGTTGCTGGAGGATCCTATGGGTGGGTTTGTAAAAAGTGATAACCTTAAAAATTAACCTGGGAAGGGGGGATTCAAAAGATAATGAATGAAAACATTAATGGTCACACAGATCTGATTGGAGTACTAGGACCAGGGATAACTACTAGGGTGGATCCCTATTCATAAATGGGGGACCGGGGTTACATGGTTGCTAGGGAGGATCCCAATACACAGGTTGTGTGATGACACTCACTTAGGTGGTATCCTAGAACCTTAATGTCGATGTTATAATATGATGATATTTTATGTGATTTATTCTTGTTCTTTTGAGTCTTGGATTTATTGGTTTTTGACACTTAGATTGCCTTAAGGTCTTGAGAGTACCTTGGTTCTATCTCCTAGCACGGGGGGTGGAACTTTACCAGTTTCACATGGTTGGGTGGCAAATCTCTTTTGAGGTATTATTTGTGGTTCATGTCATGGCTGAGATTTTGAGTTGTTCAGTGGTGAAGATTATGTTCTCATATCTTGTATCTCTATCTTTTTTTATCAAGATGTAAAGATGTATTATAAGCCCTTTGGAAACTTGATGTAATTATCTTTCTATATGCCTTTGGGCAATGTGCAGTAATTGTAATTATGTTTGTAAAAGGAAATTGTAAGAAATAAGTTATGTATAGGGGAAGGGCAAAATTATGAATTTGAAAAGGAGATTGAATATGGTTAAATCAATGAGTAATTCCTATCTTATATCTCTTGTTAATTTTAAATGAAATTGAAAGTAATGGTTCTATGCAAACCTTTTTAATGAAAGTAGTTATGGATGTAAACTTCTTTAGAAGGAAACTTGTTTTGATATTTGGTTAGTGAAAAGATGTGCTAAGGGTTCAAGGGTATCTCCAGGTGAAATAATAAGGGGAAAAGGAACATGTGTGTTATTGAAATAAGTAATGGGATATGATTTCTTAAATGTATATTTTAATGTGAGTGATGTCAGGTTATTCAAACTAGGTTTTAATATAAACCCTTTACTAGATGTTTACAAGGTTATGGATGATAATTTGTTGAAGTTAAACTTATGGAATAAATGATTTAATCAATTAATTATGTTGGTTATCAATAAATGGTTAAGTACTTTATGCTCTTTCTATTATTATCTTGAAATGAAATAGGATGTAAGAACTCCTATTGGAAAAGTTTAATTACTTTTGATGGTGTAATTGAGCTAAGCATAGATAATGTTAAGGAGTAAACAAATATGAAAGATTAAATGTGCTTAGTGGATGTGATAAGTAATGTATGCTTGTTTCACTTCTAAGGGTAAATTACATGTTAGTCGGTAAGGAAACTAATTCTGCTAGTTCATTAATGTAATTGGCTTTGATGTGAAATGGAATCAATGTAAATTAAAGTTGCTATGGAAATAGAATTTTTTTGATTAAGTAATAAAATGAAATACTTGAAAATGGTAAATGAATTCATTAAGGGAACCTTAAGGAATGTAATTGTGAGTGGTAATGATGATATGTTAGAATGTAAAAAAAATAAAGTTTAGTTGTAATTTTAGGTCATAGACCTAATTCCTTATGGGTTCCTTGGCGGGGACATTACACAAGAAAAATTTCATAAAACCCTATGAAGAACAAAAGGATCAAATTTTCAAGCTAGGGCAATTTTTTTAATAGATCTCAAAGGAATCAAAATTGACTAATAGTAGCCCTATCTGGGGATGATGGATAACTTGTTCCCATGTAAGAACTAAGAATTAATTGGAAGAGTAGACCATAAAGTTGACAATAATGAAAACTATAGAGAGCACTAGCCAAAAACCTATTTACATAGGCCAAACTAGACAGAAACAAAATACACCACACCTTTAGAGAATTTACAACATATACAAAACCTAACTACTATTCATGGAAAGAAAATAACTTCAACATAAGTATTTATTCAATAACTGTCCATGAACATGCAATTCTTGAATGTCACCAGTGAGTTCCTTGATAATGTATTAATCTAGTCACCATTTTTCATGAATCAATAATTTCCCTAATCAGATTAATTGAAATTTTCCAGGTTTTACTTTGTCTTCCAAATGGCATTCTAAAGTAACACCAAGTCATTTAAATCAAACTTTCTTTCTACAAGTTTCTTTTCATACAAGTTCTTGACTTGAAACTACATCTTAACATTTTTTGAAGTTGATTCTCTCCTAATTTCATCTAATTTAATTAGGTCTTCAATCCTCAACTTCATTTCATCCTCTAAGTCTTCATCATACAATTGGACAAACTTGTACATCTCTAATAAATAATTTTGAGGCATCCTTGCATGTATCCCATATACCAAATCAAATGGTGCACACCCAATTTGTTAGGAATGAATGTTGGATGTTGGCAGTCATTCTATAGTAGTTTTTGTTGCATTCATGACAATGATTGTGATTGATGTCAACACAGTGATATTCTGGAGACAAGTAGATAGTGTTTTGATTAGCACACATGGGATATTGTAGTTGGAGCCATGTGATGTTGAGGATATACTCTTTGGTATGTTATATTTATATGGTTAAGAGTGCAGACATTAATTCATTGATTAATAAAAGTTATGAGCATTTTGGTAAAGGCAGTATTCAGGCAATGTTCCTGAGTAGCAGTTTGTGGAAATCAGATGATATCTCCTAATCAGGATGGAATCTAGTTTTGCATAGTTAAAGGGAAGTTTGAGACACATTGATGATGACATGGTTCATAGCACAAACTTTGAGGTCACATGAGTGAAGAGATATTGCATTTGGAAGCTGACAATTTTGTGTAATTTTGATATAGCGTATGGAAACTTTAATTTTGTAATTGTGTGCCGACTCATTTGTAATTATTTGAGTGTGGTATAAAGGAAGGAATATTTTTCCTTATTTCATGTAGTAGAATTGTGAAAGAAGTGTGAGCATGGTTTGGTTTCATGTGAATGTAAGCATGAAGTGAAGAAAAGAGCTTAAGAGATTGTGAAAGCGCAACTGTAAAGGAAGACATGCGAAGTACAGAGATATGGAATTGAGATATGGTGTAGCAATGAGTGTAGTTTGGCATAGTAAGGAGGTAATATATTTCATATTATGATGCTAAATAATATTAAGCTTATTTGGATAGTGTATTTAGTGATCTTACCCTGAAGCTGTTTGGGCAGTGGGTCCTTCTATTTTCCAGAACTCTTAACAGGGTTAGAATCTTTTAATAGGGATTCAAAATCTCCTAACAAGGATTTATATGTACTGAATGTATTTCATAAGACTCCTAACAGAGTCCATCCTTTCAAAAGGAATATTCATATTAGTGCATCTTTTGTGGGCATCATTCCCACTGGGGTTTACTCTTTGATCAAGAGGTTCCCTAGTCAACATATCTTGTGTTACTGTGCCATTGTGTATGAATATCTTTGTATGGTTAGTAATTGGATTGCTTACATGGTTAAATGTTGTTGAAGATGTTAAAATTTATAATTATCTAATATCTGATTCACCCCCCCCCTCTCAATTATCTTGGTGGAATTTACTTTCTAACAATTGGTATCAGAGCGGCAGGTCCTTGAAAGGAAAGTTTAACAACTTAAGGAGATCCATGGTGAATTTTAGGAAAGAAAGCCCTAAGTTTGATGAAGTAAATTTTGACAGCTAGAAAGAAAAGATGAAGACACATCTATTGTGTTTAGGACCAGGCTATTGGTTGATTACAAAGAATGATAGGACTATAATTGAAGAAGACAATCTTGAAACAAGTTCTGAAGATGAGGTAGATCTATTCATGTGTAATATACTTGCAAGAGAAGCACTCTTGACAGCACTTTCGGAGAATGAATATAGTCAGGTAAAATGTTTTAAGAAATCTAATGAAATTTGGAAAGCTTTACACTCTACTTTTGAAGGTGATGAACATGAAAAAAGAGCTAGATTACATAATTGGATATGTGCATTTGAAGATATTAGAATGATGGAACATGAATCTGTTAGAAGCTATATTGGTAGAATGTCAGAAATTGTTACAGGGATAAAATCTTGTGGAGGATAAAAAACAAAGAATGAAGTGATATGGAAAATTTTGATGACATTGACTCCTATATTTAAGCAAACAACACAGATGCTTGAACAATTTATACCTTGTACTGCAAACTTTACAAGAGAGACTCTTCTTGGAAGATTGGAAGTAGAAGAGATGAACCTAATGTTATTAGGAAACTTACCTAGAATGGAGACAACATTTAGTGCTCTTAGTATTCATCCTACTTTGTCAAGAAGTACTAGTGTGAGTGGAGATTATGCTAGTAGAAGCAGATCTAGAAATGAAGAAGATAAGAAGATTGAAGAAGGTATTGCATTGCTTGTGAAAAGAGAACCAGATGATAGGAAAATTTTTAAATGTTGGACTTGTCAAGAATATGGTCATTTTGCATCTAAATGTCCTAAGAGAGTTAAGAAGTATAGAAACAATTTCAAGCCTAGAAGATCTAAGGAATGTTATTATTGCTAATGATGAAGATCTTGAAGCTAGTATAGAAAGAACTTTGAGTGAAAGTGATACTGAGAATAATGATGAAATAGGATTTGTAGCAATTAAAGAAGAAAATTTTTAATCTAATGTTAAAGAAGAAAAAGAGTTAGTTTCCCATGTTGAAAAGAAAGCTGATTGGATTATAGATAGTGGTTGTTCACATCATATGACTAGAGATATGAAGAAGTTCATAAAGTTTAACAATTATGATGGAGGAGTTGTTAGATTTGGTAACAATGCACCTTATTTGATTAAGGGTATAGGATCTATTACTCTTGATGGAAAGACTAATACTGATGATGTTTACTTTGTTGATGGATTGAAACATAATCTTTTGAGTGTTGGATAGTTAGTGGATAAGGGATATTAGGTTTGGTTTATTAAGAAAACTTGTGTGATAAAGGATAAAGATGGAAATCTAATTGGAACTGGATCTAGAACCAGAGGTAATACATTTTAGTTGAATCCTACTGAGATGACATGTTTGATTACTAAAATTGATGAAAATTGGTTATGTCATAGAAGGTTTTGTTATATAAAATTTGATAACATTGTGAAAGTGAATACTACACTCACAGTAAGGGATTTGCCTAAAATTATGAAGCCTACTAACATGATTTGCAAAGAATGTGTGATGGCTAAGCAGAAGAGAAGTTCATTTCCTAGTAAGAAGTTCACATCGGTAGAGAAGTTGGAGATTGTTCATATAGACTTGAGCGGTCCTACCAGGACTAGAGGATTCTATGGAGAAGGGTATTTTATGATTCTTGTTGATGATTTTACAAGAATGATGTGGATTACATTTCTGAAAGAAAAATCTAAAACATTTGATAAGTTTCAGATCGTTAAGAATAAAGTTGAGAATGAATCTGGAATGAAGATTAAATGTTTGAGATCTGATAGAGGTGGAGAATTTACTTCTAGAGAGTTTAACCTTTTTTGTAAAGTGAATGGTATTAAGAGAGAGTTTTCAGCCACTAGAACACCTGAAAAAAATGGTATTGCAAAAAGAAGAAACAGGTCAGTAACTGAAGCAACAAGAGCTATGTTATTTGACAATGACTTGGTGAAGATATTTTGGAGAGAAGCAGTGAATACAACAGTATATACAATGAATAGAGTACAAATCAGAGTAGACATAGATAAGACACCTTATGAATTATGGTTTGGACATGCACCCTCAGTTAAGTATTTTAGAATTTTTGGAAGAAAATGTTATATAAAGAGAGATGATGATATTGGAAAGTTTGATCCTAGAAGTGATGAAGGTATTTTTCTTGGATATTATTTGAAGAGAAAAGCATATAGATGTTACCATAAGAGAACTAGAACTATTATTGAGAGTGCAAATGTTAAAGTTGATGAGAGTTTTAAAATTTAGGAAAGAATGCTTGATTATGAATCTGATGAAGAAGCTAATCCTCAGCCTAACATTGAAACTATTGAATTATTCTATGAAACTAATAGTGAATTGTTGAATGAGAATCATACTGCAGAAGAAACCAGAGAAGAAACTAGAGAAGAATCTAAAGAAGAATCTATAGTTGAAGCAAGATCTGTGACTATGGCATTGAACAGGTATCTATCTAGACATCATCCTATTGAACAATTTATTGGAAGTTTGGATAGAGGAGTTATGACTAGAAATAAGGAACATTTATGTTTGATTTCTCAAATTGAACTTAAATCTACTAATGAAGCTTGTGAAGATGGACATTGGATTAATGCTATGAAAGAAGAACTAGATCAAATTGAAAAGAACAAGACATGGGAATTGGTTCATAGACCTAAAGACAAGAATGTGATTGGAACAAAATGGGTATTCAGAAACAAGATGAATGAACAAGGAGAAGTAATAAGAAAAAAAGAAAGATTAGTATGTAAGGGATACTCACAGCAAGAAGGAATTGATGATGAAGAAACCTTTGCACTAGAAGCAAGACTTGAAGCAGTAAGAATGTTTTTGGCTTATGCAAATTTTAAGAAATTCAAAGTTTATCAGATGGATGTGAAGTCTGCACTTTTGACTAGTGAATTGGAAGAAGAAGTCTACATTAAACAGCATGAAAGTTTTCCTTTGACTCAAGAAGGAGATATGGTATGTAAACTAAAGAAAGAATTATATGGACTAAAGAAAGCACCTAGAACTTGGTACGCTAGATTGGATAAGTATTTGTTGAAATTGGGATTTACTAAAGGAACAATAGATAGTAATCTATACATAAAAGAAATTGAAAATGGATTGTTAGATATAGTTATTTTTGTTGATGACATTATCTTTGGAGGAGAAGATGAAACTAGTGACAAATTTGCTGATGAAATGAAGACTAAATTTGAAATGAGCATGATTGGTGAGATGAAATACTTTTTGGGATTATAGATAATATAGATCAGTGATGGTATCTTTGTTAGCTAGAAAAAGTACTTAAATGATTTGCTGAAAAGATTTGGAATGGAGAACTCTAAACCAGTTGGAACAGCTATTGTTATAGGACACAAACTATCAAGAAAAGATGAAACACCAGTAGTTGAGCAGAAGAAATAAAGATCCATGATTGGTGGATTGCAGTACTTAACACACACTAGACTAGATATACAACATTCAGTTGGAATGGTAGCAAGATTTCAAGTTGAACCTAGAGAGTCACATTATGCATTAGTAAAGAGGATATTGAGATATTTAAGAGGCATAATGGACTATGGATTGTGGTATGAAAAATCTGATGATTTTACCCTATGTGCATATACAGATGCTGATTGGGGAGGTAGTGTTGATGATAAGAAAAGCACCAGTGGTAGAGCCTTTTTTCTTGGAGGAAGATTAGGTTCCTGGTTGAGCAAGAAGAAGAATTGTATTTCATAGAGTACAACAGAAGCATAATATGTAGTAGCAGAAAACAATTGTAACTAGATAATTTGGATGAAGTAGATGCTGAAGGATATTGGAATTAAGTTTGTTGAGCATGTTCTCATACATTGTGACAACACCAGCACAGTCAGTATGTCTAAGAATCTTGTATTGCATTCTAAAACTAAGCATATATAGATCAAGTATCATGTTTTAAGAGAGAAAGTTGCTGAGAAAGAAGTCAGACTGGAGTACATAAACATAAAGGAACAAATAGCAGACATATTTACAAAGCCTTTTCCTAAGGATACATTTGAGTATCTAAGAGGTATGCTTGGGGTTATGCCCCAACCTACTTTTGAGTAATGATGCAGTTGATTGCATTCATCCAGTGGTATATGAGTCCTATTTTTTTTCTTGGATTGGATGTTGGTACTTCCTCTATGGGGGAGTATGTGTATCTAAGCTGAGTCATGAGGACTCTTGAGAATGTATTTTCTAAAATAGTGTTTTTTGACATTGAGTTGTTGTTGACATAGTGATGAAATTTCTATCATTGATGTCAATGGGGGAGAAGTGTACATGAAAAAACCTATGTACCATCTATTGGAGAGAACTATATAGGAAAGTGAAGCAAGATCTGATTGATGAATAGGATTTGAAGAATTTTCAAAGCATTAGTGCAGCAGTGTTGCAGTATTGGATTTTTGGAACATTGGATGTTTTTCATCTATGTTGCCATCAATGCCAATGGGGGAGATTGTTAAGAATGAATTTTTTATTTTGGTAGTAATTCTATAGCAGTTGTTGTTGCATTTAGGACTATGATTGTCATTGATGTCAACACGGTGATCTTCTGGAGACTAGCAAAGAAGCAGATAGTGTTTTGATTAGCGCACATGGGATACTATAGTTGGAGCTATGTGATGTTAAGGATATACTCTTTGATATGCTATATGTCTATGGTTAAGAGAAGAGATAGTAATTCATTGATTCATGAAAGTTATGAACATTTTGGTAAAAGCAGTATTCAGGCAGTGTTCTTGAGTAGCGGTTTGTGGAAATCGGATGATATCTCCTAATTGGGATGGAATCTAGTTTTGCATAGTTAAAGGGAAGTTTGAGACACATTGATGATGACATGGTTCATAGCACAAACTTTTTAGTTACACAAGTGAAGAGATATTGCATTTGGAAGCTGACATTTTTTTGTAATTTTGATGTAGTGTATGGAAACTTTTATTTTGTAATTGTGTGCTGACTCATTTGTAATTATTTGAGTGTGGTATAAAGGAAGGAATTTTTTTCCTTATTTTATGTAGTAGAAATGTGAAAGAAGTGTGAGCATGGTTTGGTTGCATGTGAATGTAAGCAAGAAGTGAAGAAAAGAGCCTAAGAGATTGTGAAAGCAAAATTGTGAAAGAAGACATGCGAAGTATAAAGATCTAGAATTGAGATTTGGTGTAGCAGTGAGTGAAATTTGGCATAGTAAGGAGGTAATATATTTCATATTATTTTTTTGAATAATATTAAGTTTATTTGGGTAGTGTGTTCAGTGATCTTGCCTTGAAGCTATTTGGATAGTGGGTCCTTTTGTCTTCCATAACTCTTAACAGGTTTAGAATCTTTTAACATGGATTCAAAATCTCCTAATACGGATTTATATGTACTGAATGTATTTCATAAGACTCCTAACAGAGTCCATCCTTTCACAAGGAATGTTCATATTAGTGCATCTTTTGTGGGCATCATTCCCACTAGGGTTTACTCTTTGATCAAGAGGTTCCCTAGTCAACATATCTTGTGTTATTGTGTCATTGTGTATGAATATCTTTGTATGGTTAGTAATTGCATTTCTTACATGGTTAAATGTTGTTGAAGATGTTAAAAGTTATAATTATCTGATAATTGATTCACCACCCCCCCCCCTCAATTATCTTGGTGGACTTTACTTTCTAACACAATTGCCTTCTTAATAGTCAATATATCAACCCATATGACCAGTTGTAATTTTGAGTTCTATGATTTCTTATTCTTTTCAAGGATCCTCTTGAAAATCTTTAATTAGATTTTATTTATTGATTATGCTTGTCCATTTCCTTGTGGGTGATATGGTGATGAGTATGATATATAAATTCCTAAACTTTCATAGAATTCTTTGTATTCATTTGATCTAAATCACATTGCATTGTCACACACAATCCTTTCAAGGAAACCAAGCCTAGTAATAATGTAATTCAATAAGAAATCAGTCACCACCTTGCTAGTTGCATTTCTTATGGGAATAGCCTCTACCCACTTTGTAAAATAATGAGTGGCAACTAAGATCCAAGAATGTCCTCCACTTGACTTGTTCGGTATTTATCCTATAAGTTCCATTCCCCACTATTGGAAAGGGGCTTTCACTTCTACTCGCTTCAATGGTACATTTCCTTAAAAATTTAACTTGTGAGAAAATCTTTGACAAGCATCAAAATTTCTCACTAGTCTTTATGTATCTTTGAATATTGTGGGCCACCAAAACCCTAGTCTTAGAACCTTTTGAGTAGTATTTTTTTCCATGTAGTGTCCACCATAGATTGCTTCATGCATTTCTCTTAGAAAATTATCAGCTTGATCTTCATCTACAAATTTTAGCAAAATGTAATTTAGATTTCTTCTCCATAATTTCAATCTGATAATTACAGATGTAATTTCTTGTAACTTTAGATCTCTTTTCTTGCCATCATCTAGTCCTAATAGACACTTCATATTCATTAAGTAATAAATAATATCTTGATACTAGAGACACAATTATCCATATCATAGGTGTAATTAATTTCTATATGATTTATCTTATTTTCATCAAGATTAGATCGAGCCATCAAATTTTCTAACCCCTGACCTCTAACTAATTTGGTGATCTCAATATCAATGTTAAACTCCTAGATCCTATTTATCCATCTACATCTTGTCCCAGATACTTCTTGTTGTGAAAAGATTCCCTTAACTACAACACTTGGTACAAAAGCAATCATTGTTTCTCCCATGAGATAGCATCTGGAAGCCTTCGCAATCTAATTCAGAAGCTTGTAAGTAATTACTAAAGAAAGCAATAGGTTGTTCAAAACCCTCACTATTTTTCTATCAGAGGAGTGTAGCAATCATATGAAAAGAAGAAAGAGAGAAAATATGCATTGGAATATCATAGTCTGGTGCCTTTAGCATAGGTGCATCTTTAATTTCTTGTTTTATATTCTTGAAAGCTTCATCAGGCTCACCATCTCATTTGATCACATATCCCTTCTTTAACATTTTTGATATAGGCCTACTACATCTCAGAAAAATTTATAAACAATCTCCTCAAGAAGTTTACCTGGCCAAAAAAGGATTTAATTCCTTTCACATTTTTTGGTTTTTGAATCTTATCAAGGGCCTCTTCGCTCTTTTTCATGTAGAATCGACAATATAGGCATTAAGCTTGACTCTCAAGTTCCCAATTCTAGATTCTTATAGGGAAAAGGCTAATTGATAAGGACCATGTCCTTCTTCTACTTCAGGCTCCACAGACCCAGGAGGGTGTACCTATCTTTAGACTCACTACTTCACAATGAAATCCTAAAGTGGATTAGGGGTTCTCACAATGATTCACTAATGTCTTTTTCTACAACTAAGGTAGAGCTTAGAAAGCCAATCCATGATATTAACAAAAGAAAACAATCATTGCAGAAAAAATGGAAAATGTGACAAGGGTATTCACCCTTCTTCTCTTTGAACCCAGAGGCTCAAGTAGGTTAACCTATCTGATTCACTTCTACAAGGAATCACCAACAATGAATTGTACTTCTTGAATACAATCAGTCATGAATGGTCATAATAATAGGAAAGTAAAGTTGAATAGATTTTAAAGATTGATGATGAAACTACAAGGCATTCTAGGACCAGTGCCATATTCATTGGGCAATAGAGTCATAAAAATGTACGTTCCTAGATAACCTTAACTTCAAACTCAAAGAAACCAAGTGAAATGACATGTAGATCACTCCTTTCACTCCAGTTCCTAGACATCAAATTCGTATACAAATCTAGAATTCTTAGAATTCAAAGTCAAGGCCTACTCCCTCCTTGAGAAAAACTCAAACTCAAACCCACAGATACCTTGTAACTATTATACTGACATGCCTTATAGGTCAATACACAAAAATTAAGATCATGAATACAAAGACATCAAACAAAAACTAAATTGGGCTTCTCTTATTTTCATTAAAATTTATCTGGAAATATACATTTGCAAAAAAAAGAAAAACAAAAAACAAAAAAACCAATGCCTAGAAGCTACTTCCAGCATAAATTTCAACATCCTTTTACAATTGAGAAGAAAATTGAGATATAGCAGAATTGAATCAGTTGGAAGCCAACTGATGGCTATCCATCTTGCATAAAAATATCTTCAGCCTTCCTCTTCTCTGATTTTGCAACTGATTCCCAAAATTGATCCACATCTGTAATCAGGTTCGATCTTATTTGATTCTGATCCAGACTCCCAAATTTCAAACCCAAACTGCTCTCATCCATTGCACTAAAACTGAAAAATATTACCGCCATTGGATTCCTCATTCCAAGACCTTTCTGGCAATATATAACACTTGATATTTTGGAAAAAAAATGAACTTCTGGACCATTAATCTGTGAACTGGTTTGGTCATTTAAATTTTTGAAATTTAGCCTATAGTTCAAACTATATCATTATTTAAATTCTTTTCAAAGCCTGCAATTTTAAATCATTTTCTTTGCATTTATCTTAGAATGTACCAGATCTGGACACTTGTCATTATGCTATTGGGTGCATAGACAAACCTCAAGTTTAACCCACTGATTGGGAGAACTGGTGACCATGTGCATTCTCCAAGTCTCTAAATGATATCTCTAACTATGGTTACTCCTGGAGAACTGGTGAAATAAGTATTCTCTAGTTCTCTGAATCTGTCTTTGACCATGGTTATTATTTGGAGAATGGGTGACTAAGCCCATTCTCTAATTCTCTAAATGTCATGGACTAACTGTGAAGGATTAGGAGAACCAGTGACCACACACTCTCTAGTTCTCTAAATGGTTTGCTAACTGCAGACTTAACTGGTGACTTGGTGACCGCAGTTTATTAACTACTACCTCCAATTCTCAAAATGTTTCACTAACCGCTAGCTTTATCTAGCGAACTCGTGAATGGCTACCATGTGTCATATCCATTATCATCCTCTAGAAAATTTGTTTGGGCCCACCACTAGCATGAAAATGGAGGTGGTTATGAGAGTTCGCGTGGGCAAAGCTTCCTCTATTTCAACTTACATGTATGTTTACGGATTGGCTTATAAACATTACAAATACCCTTTGCGACAGGCATGTGTGATAATTGGTTTAGAGTATTTAAACTTTCTAGTGCATTTTTGTTCAAAATTTGGGGCCCACCACATACTACATTTCCTCCAAGCAAGGGGCCCACTGAGAGCCTCCTTGGCTTCTTGTTTACAACATATAAAAGTGTTGTGGTATAAAAATCACAATAAATCCCTTTCCCTGGTGCATGTGGGATAAAGCCAGATTAGCAAAATCACCAAGCAAATGCTGGCTTTCTTTCAAACTTGTGTAGGCCTTTTATTTGTGCATGGATTTCCCACTCACATAATGTGCAGTTCACTGGGACATCATGGTTCCAATGCCCATGCCCCCGATTCCATCCATCCAAACATGGTGCCATTACCTCTAGCGTGCATTACTTGATACTTAAGGGCTGCCACTTTTATTCCAATCATGTGAGGCCATATGATTTGTGAATTGCTTGTTTACGTTAGAAGCACCTCCACATATGCATTAGCACTCTTTGTTAAGGCTAGCACTATCTACATTGGCCACCTCCTTTTGACTGTCATGTGAGATCTCCATACAAACATTGCAAGCAGCCACTCCAAACCTTACTCAAATCCTCTCCCACTCATTACACGGGCCTTATATGTTTCACGTAAGTCCACTTTGAACAATGTGTGAGCAGCTCCTCTCACCTAGCATCTTCCAATTTCATTTCTCACATCAGCTCAAACCATTGTCCTTCCCCTTATGTGCATTATGTGGGGATCCCTCCCTTTGCTCACTTGAACACACCTCTACAAACATCTACAAGCCCAAATACTCCTTCCAAACTTATGTGTTGGTTCTCCTTTGGCATGCTAGTTTTTTGCATGTTGCAACTCCTCCACAATGCGTGAGTCCCTTTTGAAATCATATGCAGGCTTCTTACCAATTTAATGCATAGGTTTCCTTCACTATCTACTCACACACATCCAAACCAGTGCATGGTTTCCTCAGACATATGCTAGACATGCAAAAAATTGCAATACTTACAGGCTCCCTAGGCAAAGCTTGGCAAGTATCCTCTAGTTCTTTATGCGCTGGCATGGTTTGATGTGTAATACTAATGCTCACTCCTTTTAATTGCATGAAGCACCCACTCAGGAAAGTCACTCACATCAAATAGAGAGGACTCCATGCAAGCACCCTCCAATGATGTGTGAGCCTTCAACTTAAGTGATGGCTTATCCTTTTCTTTGATTTGTCTCATGTGCCAGCCGCCTTCTACAAACTAGGCTCACACATTAAGTGAGTGGCTTGGTTAATGTCTGTATAGATAACAATGGGTGCTATCGAGCTCTCCAAAGCATGATTAAGGTAAGCCAAACTATCCATATCTTAGCATATGTACCACATCAATAAGATCATACTTAGGAAAATCTATAAGACTTGGTATCTATACAATAATTGATAAATATATTTATCTCTCATCGTAATTCATCTATGATTTCAGTCCTCCTAGGCTTCATCATCTGGCCCATTAAAACAAAGTACAACCTACCCTCTACCTTCCTTCTCCCCAACATGAATCCTTACACTTTTCTCATATTCAAACTCCAAGCCATATTTCATACACAGAAGGGCATTTAATTGGAAAATTCATCAGTGGATTGATATTCACCTTTCACCTCTACCATCGGCATCTAGGAGTGGCCTTAAAAAATGACCAGAGGGCTCGATAGGAAATCACCACTGGGAGCATGTATCGACCGTCAATACTATGATGTGCTCTTCAAAGGAGAAGTCTTGAAGATATCCAAGCTAAAAGATAAAACCGATCAAACATAGCTACTTAGAAACAAATCATGTCTGCGCCATCCAAAATCACAAAAATTGGCTCTGAAACTAGCTTTAAAAACTGACACAGTGACCTGATCAGACCCTACCCTCTGATAGGCATATTCTTTGATCTAAAAAATATCATCCCCAAAATTGGCATCTCATGATTGTACCCGAGTCGAAAGATTTTAATCCTCAAAGTTGGTCCCTTAATTCTATTCTCTGTAAACCACTGTTAAAAGTAATAAACTACATTTGAAATCACCCTAGTAAAAATACCAAAAAGATCCCTAGGAAGCCACAAACTGGCACATAAGTTCATTGAGACATTAAAAACATGATTCAAACATCATTTGGATCTAGGAGTCAATCAGGAAAAAGATATAGCTTCATGAAAATCAGGACTTGTAGAGATAGACCCAGAATACACAGAAAACAATGGAAAGATCAGTTTGGAAATGCCTTCAAAAAGATATCAAATGGATTGGTAGAGACCTCCAACCAGAACTAAAGGTAGAAATTCATGTTTGCAATGCAATGAAACAATAATTTCTCTGATAAGTAATACTGGGAAAAAGTTATAAATGAGCAAAGTCGAACTCCAGCAAACTGATGGACTTCACAATCTTTGCAAACAGTAGAAACTGCAAATTGAATCGAATTGGGAGACATGCCCAATGGATTCATCATGAGCTAAAAACTAATAAGAATGAAGTAAAACTTGTCTACAATGCAGGGAAATGATTAAAATCTCCCTACCAATCCATCAGGTGCAAATTATAAGATCACGAATAGGGCTCCCAACAAAACTGTGAAAAGGTGAAAATGCAGATTCTAGAAAACACCTCTGGAAGGGGATGAATAAATAGGGTCAAAAATTATCACAAGGACCTAAAACCAGAAACATAAGTAGTATGCAACATGTGGAACAAGACCCCATGCTCAGATTTTTGTGACACTATTCAAGGTGTGAAATATAAGCCGAAAAAGTACCCCTTCCCGGTGATTTTTACACTATCTTTGTTTGTTCCCAAATTGGCAATGCATTTTTAGATCTAGGAAACACATATAAACCTCTAAGGTCCTCAGACTCATCTGAACCATAACCTTGACAAGACATTTCTTGTTCATTTACCAAATTTTTCAAAACTTATATAGTCCCAAGCATGCTTCCATAAGATCTATGCTGAAAGTTATATTCATGAAGCATACCAATTAACATAATCCTTCATCCTTTTCTAGTGACAAGCTTCACTCAATAAGGACCATGTACTCTCTTATAAACTAAAAGGGAAATACTTGGAACAAATTTTTCTATTGTTGTACACTTCCTTCTTGACTGAGATTTGAAGCATACCTTCACACCTCAAGTTTGTCCTGACATAGAGTCACCACCTCTTTTCAGAGGAATAAAATTTTCTTTACTAATCTTCTTTGAATGCTAAAAGATTCTGAGTATGTCTTACAATGGAGTCACATAATTTTGTAAACTAATTTCAACAACAAATCCAGGTATATACAGGTTTGAAAATGATTTTCAAAACTTTAAACTTTGAAGACTCTTTTCCCAAATGAGGTTTGGCCAGACTAATGGGTTCAACTGACAGCACAATGAAACTCAAATGTAACCTCACCGCTTATGCACCTATAATACTTTTCTTCCCCGGCAGATTCACCAATTTTTTAGCTCTTTTTCATGTAGAATCACTAATATAGCCATTAAACTTGACTCTTAGGTTCCCAATTCCAGTTTCTTATAGGGAAAAGGATAATTGATAAGGACCATGTCATTCTTCTACTTCAAGCTCCGTAGAACTAGGCAGGTGTACCTATCTTTAGACTCACTACTTCACAATGAAATCCTAAAGTGGATTAGGGGTTCTCACAATGATTCACTATTGTCTTTTGCTACAACTGAGGTAGAGCTTAGAAAGCCAATCCATGATATTAACAAAAGAAAACAATCATTACAGAAAAAATGGCAAATGTGACAAGGCTATTCACCCTTCTTCTCTTCAAACCTGGAGGCTTAGGTAGGTTAACCTATCTGATTCACATCTATAAGGAATCACCAAAAATGAATTGTACTTCTTGAATATAATCAGTCATGAATGCTCATAATAACAGGAAAGTAAAGTTGAATAGATTTTAAAGATTGATGATGAAATTGCAAGGCAATCTAGGACCAGTGCCTTATTCATTAGGCAAAAGAGTCATACAAACATACGTTCCTAAAAAACCTTAACCTCAAACTCAAAGAAACCAAGTGAAATGCCTTGCAGATTGTTCCTTTCACTCTAGTTCCTGGACATCAAATTCGTATACAAATCTAGAATTCTCAGAATTCGAAGTCAAGGCTTACTCCCTCCTTGAGGAAAACTCAAACTCAAACCCACAAATACCTTGTAACTAGTATAATGACATGCCTTATAGGTCAATACACAAAAATTAAGATCATGAATGCAAAGACATCAAACACAAACTGAATTGGGCTTCTCCTATTTTCATTAAAATTTATCTAGAAATATACATTTGCAAAACAAAGAAAAACAAAAAACAAAAACACCAATGCCTAGAATCTACTTCCAGCATAAATTTTGACATCCTTTTACAATTGAGAAGAAAACTAAGATATAGCAGAATTGAATTAGTTGGAAGCCAACTGATAGCTGTCCATCTTGCATAAAAATATCTTCAGCCTTCCTCTTCTTTGATTTTGCAACTGATTCCCAAAATTGATCCACATATGCAATCATGTTTGATCTAATCTGATTTTGATCCAGACTCCTAGATTTCAAACCCAAACTACTCTCATCCACTACACTAACACTGAAAAATATTACCACCATTGGATTCCTTGTTTTGAGACCTTTCCGATGATATATAACACTTCATATTTTGGAAAAAAATGAATTTCTAGGCCATTATCTGTGAACTGGTTTGGTCATTTAAATATTCAAAATTTAACCTATAGTTCAAACTATATCATTATTTAAATTCTTTTCAAAGCCTACAATTTTAAATCATTTCCTCTCATTTATCTTAGAATGTACCAGATCTGGACACTTGTCATTATGCTATTGGGTGCACAGACAAACCTCAAGTTTAACCCACTGATTGGGAGAACTGGTGACCATGTGCATTCTCTAAGTCTCTAAATGATATCTCTAACTTTGGTTACTCCTAGAGAACTGGTGAAATAACTATTCTCTAGTTCTCTAAATCTATCTTTGACCATGGTTATTATTTGGAGAATGGACGACTAAGCCCATTCTCCAATTCTCTAAATGTCATGGACTAACCACCAGGGATTAGGAGAACTAGCGACCACACACTCTCAAGTTCTCTGAATGGTTTGGCTAACTACAAACTTAACTGGTGACCTGGCGACTGTGGTTTATTGACCGCTACCTCCAATTCTTAGAAATAAATATATTACATATTATGAAATTACATATTATGAATGAAAAAAATAAATAGATTACATATTATGAAACTAGATTCATAAATTCTTGAGATGGAATTGGTTTGGTTTTATTTGTAATTGTTTTGAGAAGGATATGAGATGCCCTAGGTAGGGTTTGGTGTTTTAATTCTGAATTATGACAGGGATATGGACCATTTTTTACAGTCTGAAATAATAATTGTTTACAGAATAAAATGTGGTCCTTAGACCTTAGGATTTTGTGAGGTGATAGATATTGTAGTTATCTACAAACTTTATTCTTTCTAGAAATTTTGGTTTTGACTTTTAGTGGGTCAAATAACTCAATCTTTGAAAACTATAAAACTTGGGACAGTATCGAAGTTATTTGTTAAAGGAACCAAAGAAGTAATTTGTTGATTGATCTCATGAAAAAAGATAGTATTTTCCTCTTTACTAATATTTGAATGATTAAATGAAGATTGGATCATCAAGATCCTAGATGATGTAAATGGTTTTCATGATGCTCTGCATCATATGTCCACTTTCAAGCACACTAAATTCTTCTCTTAAAGCATTGATGTCAGTATTTAAAAAATATGTAATCTCATTATCATTATTTTTCTCAATCATGCAGATAACTCTTGGCTCCCTTTCACCTTTAATAGACTGATCATCAATCTTTAAAGTTGCGTGGGACAAGTCACATTGAAAACTTCCACCCATAGAAATACTCCATTTTCTAGATAATATCATCCCATAATGAGGTGGAATGTCTACTACCAAGACACCCATAGTTAGTTTCATGTCTAGATAGGCTGCCAATTTTTAGGGAAGTGCATTAATAGTCCCAATAACTGGTACTTCTCTTTGATCCATTTCACAACATATGCCTTGAATAGTGTTGCTGTGGTCCCATAACCATGCTCCCCTAATGGCCTTTCTGGCTTGAAGGGTCCCCCCTTCTGCTTTCTACTTGGCTCTTTTTTGTCATCTTTTGGTTGTCCTTGTCCTTTTTAGTTTAGTTTTTTGGCCCTGTCACCTTACCGCACTTTCAAAGGTCCAAAAGTGCGAAAGGCTCGGTAGGAGTGAACTTTTGAGCTGTCCTTTTTTTGGACCTTTTGGTTTTCGTCACCCCTAAAAGTTTGACTCTCACAGGAGTCGACCTTTCGGGTATTTCAAACCATCAAAGGTCCGACAACCCCGAAAAGGCCAAAAGGCCAATTCAAGGGGTGCTTATGTTAGCCCCCACATGGCCTATAAAAGGCGTGAGGGTTTTTTCAAACCTTCACTTTGTTCTCTTGCTCCTCCATCATCTGCCCTCTTATTTTTTCACTGCTCATTGCTTTCTCATTGTTTGGTTCCCACCTTCTTGCTGGTCATCATTGGGTTCTTCATCTTTTAGGTGGGTGGTCTTCTCCCTTTGTTTTTGTTTTGGTTAGCATCCTTTATTTCCTATTTTCTTGTTTCATCCTAGGTCTAGGGTTTTGCATTTTGGGCCTTTTCTTTGTTTGAGTCTTAGATCTAGTTTTTCTTTAGGTCAGCCCTTTTGGCCCTAGGGATCATCAAGGTATTCACCTTGCATCCCTAGGCAAGTTTGTGGTCAAACTCACTGTCAGACTCATTTTTCAATTTTGGATATAAACCCTACTTTCAGACCTTTGGGGTCTAAAAAATTTGGAAGCATCCACCAGATCAGAAAAAACTCCAAGTGTACCTCATTATCAGCATTTTGGTGTTGTCGTACACTGAAATATATTCTACTCCCTGAAATGCTGAAAGAAGCACCTATACTTCATTCTGAATCTCTTTAGACTGGTCAAACTTTTTATCATCTTTGTGCTCCAAAAGTCATTTCCTCAATCGCCAGTTTCCTTTGGCCTTTTCACCCTCTTGGCTTTTCAGCCTTTTTGGACCTTTCAGCCTTTTGGAGGTCTGAAAATGCTAGTTTTTTCTTGTATTGCTTTATAAAACTTGATTTCAGTAGTGGTTGTGCTTTCCCTATTTCTTTTTCCTCACTGTGTTACTAATTTAGGCCTTATACTCTTTTGTAGATATGGCCGAGAAGGTACTGGCATCGTCGGCAATGAAATACTAGTTCAAAGGATACCACCCACCATCCAAGGTGACTGATTTGCACGCTGGGATAACCAATACTGATATCATAAATGTGAGTTGGAATGAGTACCTCAATAATGTGCTCAATCAGTGGGATGCTCAAAAGATTTCACTTCATTGGTCCACTGTTCCTTGGTAAATGTAGTGGCACAACCCATCTCGATCCAATCAGCGGACTTGATTAACACACTGGCCAACAACTATGTGCCAAATGAGTGCATGGTCAAAAACAACATTGGGGAGGTGGTCCTAGACTTGAGGCCCAACAACATTGAAGATGTTTTCCATCTACCCAAGGGAGTAGATAATTTTTTCAATTTCAATATCAACAAGGGGATGGAATTCTAGAACAAAGACATGCAAAGGGCTCATAACATTGTCAATAATGAGTACCTAATGCAACCCTTGCCCAAGAATAGGCTTGACAGAATTGATATGAGAATGGGTTATATGAAAGAGGATATCTAGGCCACTATAACAATGATAAGTAGGGTGTATGGATTACCTAAGTCCCATAAATTGGAGCCTTGGATGATCTTCCTTATCTAGAATATAAAATAAAGGCAAGCGAGGTTCAATTGGGCCTCCATCTTAAGTGACCAACTAGATGAACAACTGATCTGGGTCAAGATAGATCCTCACTTCTACATGACATCCTATGTTGTGTCCTTACTAGCTGCTAGGGTAGTATACTTGGGTTTGACCAAAGTTGGAAATATTGGGGAGAAAAACATATGGCTTTTCACTCTATATCCTCAATTGGTACAAAAGGATTTCCTAGCACACAATAGCCCATAGTTTAGGATAGTTAACGGTGCCTTCAATTTTGCAATCATATGCTCCATTGAGGGTGATTACTACAAAAGGTTATCAATAGAAGCAGTGGCTAAGGTGAAAGCCATTAGGGCATTCTATATACAATTTAGAACATTCACATACATCTGGGTTGCAAGAGCCACCCTAGAGATAGGGTAGTTCCACTAGAGATAGCAAGGCAGTTGTCTAATGCTCACGAGCATATCAAGCACAAGAAGAAACATTGTTGGGACTTTCCTATTTCAGTTGGTCCTCATTGTGTTCCTGACATAAAAGTTTGCAAGTCATTGGCTAGAGAATGGGATGAATTCCCATTGGCAACCTACAGTCTGGTGAGGCCACATTTTGATCCCATTGGTACCCATAGCCACATAATGGGAAGACACTATATTCATGAGCCACATGTTGAAGACCATTGGACCAATTGTATCAATGATTATGAAGTGAGAATCTGTAACTATTTCTAGATGAGCCTAGAGCTAGCACATGGTGCCCTTTCCCTAAAGATTCTGCAAAAGGCATTAGATGCCAACTCAGATAAAATTTTGGATTCCATATATAACATGGACAAGGTATACACCAGGGCCATTCAAAATGTCAAAGTAGATCAAGATGAGAACAACAGTATGGAATTTAGAGCTCGGCATGTGATCAAGTTGACAAAGTCTTGGGTTGCTCATCCATTCCCTATGCAACCACTTCCCATGAAGCAACTCCCTAAGAAACCATCTCGAGAAAAGAAGAAAGGAGAGAAAATACTAAAACCATAGTTCAAAGGGGCTTCCTCTCTTAAGGCTGAGACTATGTATCGACATGAGCATCCCACTATGTATGGTCTGATTACACACTCCAAAAAGGTGAAAACTAAGATGACTAGGAGTATCACTCCACTAGAGGCACCTTCATTGAGTGGCCATGCTTCTCCTAGATCAGAGAAGAAAACAAAGTTCAAAATAGTAGGACGTAAGCTGGTCAGAGTAAGTAAGTGCCATGTTTACAAGAGAAAGGTAGTATCAACCCTCACATAGATGGATACTTTAGCAGAAGAGGATGTGGAGGTGTTAGATGATGTTCCCCTCAATAGGAGGACCTGGTCAAAAAAAATTTTGAAAAGAAGAAGGATAGTGGATGATGATCCTAAAGAGGATGAAGGGGCTACTCAAGTAGAGCCAATGAATTTGGATGCTCTTGGTGATGATGAATTCAACATCTCAAATTTTGTAGGTTTTCATTGGTTCAAAGAGTTTGAGAAACAAGCTCCTATGTAGTTCACTAGCCTTTTTAGTGGTATGGGAGAAGAACTACAACAAGAATGTCAAGGTCAAAATGATGTGGAAATCACCAAAGACCAAGGAGAAATTATAGAGCATGAGAAGGACTCTTTTGTTGGGATCACCTCAGGGGAGAGGTTAAGTTCATAGGTACCTATGGGTACACCTTTTCCACCTTTTCCTCCACCTCATCCTTCCACACTTCCTACCATTCCACTTTAGGAGCTTCCCACTACTCTACTTTCCACTCCTATGCAGAATGCTCCATTGTCTCAACAACCTTCTTCATCTTATGTTCCCTTCCTGAATCCAACTTCACCAGCCTATTCAACTACTCCCCTCATGTCTCCTACACCTCCCCCACTCAATATTCCTCCCCAAGTTCACGTGGATTTAGTACCCCAAAGCTTGTAGGAGCTGGAGAAAGAAGGCGAAGTCACTGGTAGGTAGAAAATAGAGGAAATTCATATTGACTTCGAGGAGCCAGATGACAAGGGGGAGTCACAAGCGAAAGAAGAACCACCCACTAAAGAAGATAAGCCACAGATAGATACTGAAGAATAGATGGTAGATGAATAGCAGACTAATGATGTGGGGGAACTTGATCAAGATGTTGGGAATAAGCAAGAAATAGGTGATGAAGAAGAAGCTCCTGAGGAGATAAGGACATAACACTTGGTGACTTCTACTACATTGGCTACTCCCTAAAAGCCATTGAATGTGTCATCAAAGCCCACTTGGTTTACCAAAGAGGTGTAGCTAAGGGTTAGGGTATACACCAATGATGAGGTTGACATGACCATGCTAGGGCATGCTTTCCACCAAACAGTATCTATTCCCCAAGCCAAGAGAATGTCTTATGTAACACAAGACTAGACTAGAAGGTGGAAAGCACAGGTGGTTTTCCCTACGAGGGATGTTAGCATGAAGGAGATCATTCTGGAGGATTATGTGTTGGAAGAAGTTGACTTGGGGGAGCCAACTAGAGAAGGTAGCAAAACCTTGGCTACTTTGGGTTTGAAGCATGCTCCGGGCTTCATGAGTAAAGATGAAGGAAGGATAAAGGCTCTAGAAGAACAAGAATGAAGCAATGAAGAAATTTACTCTAAAGACAACATGTCCAATTGACCCAAATGACCCTGAGGCCTCATTACAGGCAATTTTGGAAAAAAAGAGGGGTATAGACACTGATGTTCCACATTATTTTATATAGGCTTGTGCTGAATGGAAGCTAGATTTTGAGCAGTTCACTAGCTTATCTCTAAGATAGATTTTAAGGCCCTTTCAAGGTGTTTTCATAGGAATAACTTCTTTGGTAGAGATTATGAGTGAGGAGAGTGGTGTAGAAGAAGCTATTCTAAGTTGGCAAAAGGTACTGGATGAGTTAGCAATGATAAGGAAGCAACGCTTCTAGGTCCTGATGAAGATTTATGAAGGAGTAGAATTGGATAATTTTGAAGAGTGGATCCAAGAGATAGCAGTGACATTGGCCATATTTGAGAAGGTTCTCAAAAGATTGAATAAAAGAAGGGATGATAGCATGCTATTTGTAAAAGAGTTATAGGAGTTCTTTGAGGGATTAGACTTGGATCTATTTGATGATGATGATGATAGGACTATAGACTCAGTGAATGATATTGTCAATCAATACCTAAGTATATTCTGGGGGGTTAAATCGAAAGAAGATCTTTAGCAGATGTTCTATCAGAGGGAGGAGATTCAGAAAATGCTATCCCAAGAGGAAGAGGTAAAGGCCTTCGCTAAGGAATTGATAGGTTTCAGAGATAGAAAGAGGGAGATTCTCCAATGGATTAAGATGTTGGACTTCGATGAGGTGTTGGAGGTGGTGGATACATTCAAGAAAGCACATCCAAAAGTTCCTTCTCACTAGTGGACCTCCAGCCTAAGATTTGTCAACTTTCATGTACAAAAGGTTCAGTGTTGGTACTTAATCATTTTTTCAGTGCAAGATTTTTGGCCACCTAAAAGTCTGAGAACTCCAACAAGTCTGAAGTAGTAGAGATAAAGACAAAACTTAGTCAATTTTGGGTGTTGCATTTTCGGGCCAAGTGTCAAGTTTTGGGATTTTTTTTTGCACGTCCAAGAGTTGACTCCAATTTTCTTAGACATCACTTTTCAGTCATCTGTGCTTCTTTCTTTCAGTTTTTTGGGCATGATTATGGGATCTCTTTTAGTTAGGACTACATGAAGTAGCTAAGGCCAATGATCAAGGATACAAACATGAAGATCATCAAGTGCATGCATCAGTTCCAGTCCCATTATTGAGATGTTTGATGCTTGATTTGTTCAAATCTTTGTAGTTCACAAGGTTTAATTCCATGTTAGGGTAGTTTAGCTTGCCTTTAGTAGTAGTTTCTTTAATGCAATCTAGAGTTTAGATTTCTTTTCAAATTTTAGTTGCAACAAAACCCTAGCTGTGAAAATAAGAGCACAGCTCTATAAATTGTAATAAAAGGATGTAATGAAGGTCAATTTGGTCATTAATACAATACATACAATTGGTGCTTCATTCATGGTGTGACTTTTCTTCTATCTATGCAAAATTTGTGAATGTGTGATTTGCTCATTCTTCATTTCAAAGAGCTAATTGATTGTTTGATGATTTCAAGTTTGTGATCTTTTAATTTTGTCTTTGTTGGTATCATATTACTCTGTTGTGATGAATCTCTGAGAAGATATTTCTCTAGCGCTTAAAGATTAACTTGTCTCACATGTGCACACATCTGGAGTGGCTTCATGATCTGATGAGTTTTGACTTATCATACATCTACAATTGTTTCAATTCCGTCGATGATTGCATCTATTTAGCTAAAGATTGTGACATGATTTGATCTTTTTTGTGTGGGTTTCTTCATCTTGTTGGTCATTTAGTTCACATGGTGGTGTGATTTCTAGCATATGTCCATTAGGTTTCTTTCAGCATTTTCTTTCAAATCTCCCATTACCTTACATTTTTCTAACCCTCTTTGCAAGTTGTTTTTAGGAGGATAATTTAAATTAACATTGCTTTCATTTCTTAAATCTAAAAATTAGATCAAAAAGATATTGTGGAATCCTAAAGTCTATTTTGTAGTTTCCTTTAAGAGAAGAACCAGCAAAGGCCTCCTTGTTAACAAATTCACATTTTTCTTTTGTTGAGCTATCTGAGTAGTTGAGACCTAGCCAAAAGGAACCTTGAGATTGACTCCATCAATCTTCCAAGAGGGGAAGTTGCTCGCACAAATTCCTAGCCATTGTCTTCATGTAAAAACAAAGCCCAACAAGTTTCAACCTTGACACCCAACCTCTCCATGATTTTAAAAGGCATAACAATGCTTGATGTGACTGTATCAATCATGCAATTCTTTACTATCATTGCATTGACTATAATATTAGGGAAAAATGGGTCTATGTTTTCAAGGAAATCATTGATAGAGTTGTCCAAATACATATGTGGTATTTAAGATACCACTCCCTAAAATTATATTTCTTTCTTGGCCTCAACATGCGGTTCATTAGTATTAAAAGTAACATTATTGTCATGAACATTATCAACCCATGCTAGAGCTATATCCTTATGTTCAACTATTCTTAATAATTCTGATATGGGAACCTTAATAGTAATCTGAGACAACACTAACAACATATCAACAAGAGTAGAAGAAGGAATTTCAATTTCTATCTCTCTAGTATCCTTCTACTTTTTAGATACATCTTTTGTTATCATTACCTTTAGTTTCTCAATTTTGGCCATTGTATTAACTGGCTTCTCAAATTCCTTTTGGATATCATTGTTATGAATTGTAGAAATATTTATAGCTCCTACCCATTTTTGTTCCCATTTCTTACCTTTTACATTTTTTATTTTCACTACATAGTCACTTTTTGGTTTATTTCCAATGGGTTCCTTATAATTGGTATTTTTTATGAGCATCCTACAACTTTTCTAGTGCTATCATTTGTCATCATTCTTATAGTGTGTACTTATGCTAACATTTTTGTAGTGATCCTAATAATTTCCTCCTTTGAGGTTCTTCTTAAATTCACTTACTCAGAGGAAGATGTCATGTTACATGTCCTTTCATCAATTTTCCCATTATTAGAAAAGACTTCTTGATGGAATAATGTTGTATTATGTCTTTTCAAACACACATCAATTTCCTCATTAGTGTCAAAAACATCTTCATGTCCCAAATATGAATTAGTAAGATTAAAACCAATGTCATTATTGTTTCCATCCTGATTTAATTCTTCAATACCATCATCTTGATATACAGCCATGGATTGTGAAACTACACAATGTTCTACATAATGAGGTGATTGGCAGGCCAGACACCATGGAATATCCTCTACAACATTAAAAAAATTATTTTGTAATGGATTAGGGATGACCTTTTCATTATTCCCTTTTACAGCTAGAGCAATAGGTTTTCCATCCTTCTACTGGGTGTTATAAGGGAAATTTTGTAGCCTATTCCACCTATTGAAATTATTGTTGAAATGGGGATTTTCTTTAGTAGAAATATTCTTATTTCTATTGCTTGGTGTTTTCAAGTCTTTCAGTGACTTTAGCACTTTATCCAACTTTTCATCTTCTTGCCTCTTGTTTTCAACATTCCTTTCATTATCCTTCTTATAATTCTTGTTTCCAAACAACTTAGGATCATGTTTTTTCCCACCCAATTTTGCATATATCTTTATATTGTTTTCAATGTTCATAGTAATCCTAAAGGCATCTCAAAGATTTATTAGTTCTTTGTCTCTTATTAGGTATCTAACCTTACCATCAAATGCATTGAAGCATGTTGTCAAACAAACATTTTCATCTAACCTCATGACTTGAAATAATTTATGCATACTCTTTTAAAATCTCATGTTATTTACTTAGTTTTAGACTCATTCTAATTCTTCCTTATGTTCTTAAATTCATTTAGCATGAAACTAGCATTAGGTCTATCACCATACTATTCCTTGAAACACTTTTCAAAATAATCCCATGACTCAATACAAGGGTCAACGAGTCTTTTAAGCCAATCTCTAGCATCCTCTACCAAAGATTGAACAAATAGTTTCATAACTACATCCTCATGTTGTATTTCATATTCATTCAATATCTCAATAAACAACCTACGATGTTCTTCACAATGAATGACATTATTGCTATAAAATTTAGTTACCTTATCTCTTATCTTAGTTGGAATAGTATAAGGATAACCTGGAATCCCATCAAAACTAATTTTCCTATACACTTCTAATTGCATAGATCTCCTTTGAAAAATTAGTCCATTGTTTCCACTAGGACCAACATTAACAACTATACCCCCACCTAATTATACATTTTATTATTGTTTAGGGTCAAAATTCAACTTGGTATATGAATCACATAGAAAATTATGAGCATTAACTTTACAAAGTGGAGTAGTATTAGAAGTTGCAAATGGCATACTTATTTTAGTTGTAGATGGTCCAAGAGTATTTTCAAATGAAGCCTTCAAGAACTAGATCTTCTTTCTTGTTTTTTCAATAGATGCTTCAACTTCAACCTTTTCCAATTTCTTTTCTAGATCATCTCTTTCCTTCTTTCTTTTTTGCATCTCTATACCAAAACTTGAGACAAGTGGTGGGGGTTTTGATCTAACCATAGGATCATTTATTTTGATCCCAACCATCTTTTTCTTTCCCTTATTATTATCAATAGCAATAGTTTTGGCACTTTCACTTACATTTTTCTCTTTAAGCTGAGAAGCATAACTTTTTACTTGTCTAATGACAAGGCCCTCTTATGCAAACTCATGGTCTTGCACTAGGTGCTCTTTCTCACTTATCAGGAAAGCATGGTCACCAAAGAGATCAGGTTGAAGAGATTTTGGAGCAGAAGAAAATATTTAGTTTCTCTCCTTTAGTTCATTAATATTTCTGAGTAGAGACTCTTTTTCCATTTATGTATTTATAATCTCATCCTCTCTTTGTTTATGTAATTTCTTGTATATTGCATCTTGTTCTACTAGTTTCAATCACAACACACCCAAATCAATTAGTTTTATCATAACTTCATCAGAGCTTGATGATACATCCACATCGGTGATATTTTGATATGGGAAATGGACCTGTCTTGGCTCCATGGGTTTTTTTTAAGAGTAACTTTATCTTGATGTATACTTGGCACATAACCCTAACTTCTTGCATTTATATTTTGATTTATGGTAGTATGACCTTGTCTTGATATAATACCTTTGGGGTATCATAGAAATTTTCTCTAGAGAGACCACTATTACACTTAGAAATTTTATACAATGATCCATCTTCATTATAAAATGTGTGTAGTACCCCATCTTCAACATTATTTTGTTCTCTTATAGGTGCACTAGTAGACTCTCCACCTTTTCTAAGCCAATTTTTTTTCTAACCTAGGTAACTCTTCTAGACTAACTTTTGGGTGTTTCCTGATAAAAGCTCTTGTGTTTTCTCTTTTTTCCATAGTTTTTCACTTGTAAAATCATTGGTTCTAACCTTTGAGTCACCACCCACATTAATGGGAATTTTTTATAGACAAACCTTGAGAATCTAAAGAAAATCTCAAACAAAACAGGAGAAACATGGGAGACTAGACAGAGTTGAAAACACACATCATTAATTTTGCACAAACTAGCCATAAATTCTTAAAATCTATTGGGCTCAAATCAATATGGGTTATCTCAAAAAAATATAGTTACATGGTCCCCAACAAAGTCTCCATTTTGTTGGTTACTCTTTCTTCTTGCAGATTTCTACATTATATGACAACTTAATGTCCTTGACTCTTTAAACCCTCTTCAAATCAAACAAGAAAAAGGACCGATTAACAAGGACTAAGAGATTATTCCTCCAACACTCTGAGCCTTAATGCTTAGGAGGGTGTACCTTATTATTCACTTCTTAAAAGAATTGGTAAAACTTATTTTCATTTATCCAATACAAATATTAAGCATTATCATCTTTGAAACATTGATTAAAAGATTTCATCATTTATAATTTGATTGATGGTGAAGAAATTCCTCTTAAGAATAGACCAGTGTCTTATTATAGGCTAGAGAGCCAAATGAAACATACATTTACAAAAAAATATAAGTCAAACACACCCTGAACCCAAAATAAATGCTTTGTAGATTATTCCTCTCACTCTCACACTGAGATATCAAATTTTCATAAGAACTATTAATTCTGTAAAATTATCCCTAAGAATTACCCCTTCCTTGAAAGAAACTCAGAAAGAAATCTCACAATCTAATTTGTAAACCATACATTAAATTTCTTTGTAAAATTAACATATAAGAAATCAAGATTAAAAAAAAAAGACATTCAAAAATATGAGATGGGATTCTATCATGCCCATAATCTGATAGGCAAAACACACCAACATTTTTAAAGAAAGGTTATATTACTCTTTAGTGTTTGAATGTGGTCTAGTTGGAAAGTTAAAAGTAATAAAGATTGGATGAATAATTAATATTTTGAGGGGAATCATCTTATGGGGCTAATGTACCCGCCAACATCCCTCATTATGGAAAATTAACAAAGGCCTAGCATTAACTAGCTTAGCCAAACCCTTGTTTAATAAACTAAATGATTACACCCATAAATACAATTAGCATTTTTATAATTTAAACAAAAGATCATTCTCCTAACTACAGTTAAATTTTGAAACCAAGTTACATTTAATTGATTTTTTTTTAAAAAGAACTACTGTGTGATAATATTAATTGAAAAATTTAATAATATTTTAATCTTAGGTTTACTTTAATAAAAATTCACTAAGGAACAATTGTGTCATATGACCAATGTTCTCCATGTGTAGACCTTAATTGTTAAAAACACATAATCTCTAACCCCATCATCATCATTATAAAATTTACTACTTAGAAATTCCCCAACAAAAGAAAATAATAAAAGAAATTAAAAATATGAAATTAATGGTCCAACACTCAAATTTTCCAAAGATAAATTAATTTACTTTACTAGCATATAAAACCCAAGGTCACAAAATTAAATTGTTATTCTCAAAAAAAAAAAATATAAAAACCAATAAATCCACTAAAATAAAAAGGGAAAAAAAAATTTAAGATGGGAATTCTTTTTACTCTAACCCTAATTAGAAATTAGGGTTAGGGTGAAAAGGGCACCTTCCCAAAAAGGTCTCATTCACTATCTTCCCTCTTCTTTCCACATCCCCATTTATCTCCAAACTATAGGGGAAATTTTTCTTCATGTTCTTTTATTTTTTCTTGTAGGTAGAGGGAAAGAAATGGAGGCAAGAAGGAAAGAGGAAAGAATCTCTACCCCATGGGAGTATACCCATATTTTTTGGAGCACACATATATACAAATTATGTGTATATACATATTCTCACAAACTCAATTGTGTATTCTCTATTAGAGCTAAAAAATATAGCTTATACAACCATGAAGGTAAAGAAAATCTTCCCTATTAGCATATATGTTATAGTATTTTTTTTCCTTAAAACTTTCCCTTACATTTTTGTATATTGGGGATATTAGTTTATTTTATTCTATCCCCTTAAACTTATCTCTTTATATTTTTTTACTACTATGTTAAAAAGGATATGAAATTTTAAAATAAAAAGTAAATATGGGGGGGGGGGGGGAGGGTAGTGAGGGGCTGAAGTCACCTCCACTCTCGGCCCCCTTCCACTGGCAACCCATGGCTATGGTTTGACCATAGTCATGGGAGTTACCATGGTTGTGGCCACCCACATTCATGGGTGCCCCACGACTATAGATGCACATAGGTGTGGGTTCTCATAGTTGTGGATGCCCATAGTCGTGGGTCCCCATGGTTTTGGATGCCAATAGTCATGGGTTTCCCCATGGTTTTGGGTATGCCACCACTGTGAGTGGGAAAGATGTGGGGGTGCAGTAAAACTAACCCTCACCCAAATTATTTTTAAATTTTTTTAAAGGTTTATTTTATTATAATATATTTTTGATAGATAAAAATATATTTTTATTAGCCATGACATAAACATAGAATAAATATTTTTTAATATATATATATTTTAATAGTCATAATATATATATTTTTAATTAAAAAGAAATACAGAATTAGAAAATATATTGATTGATGGAATAAAGATATATACGTATAAAAGTATATATTTGGATATATGTAATTTTATTTATATATCAATACTCAAGTAGTAAGATGGTTTTATAGTAAGATATCCTCTTTATTTTTTTATTTTTACATACTTGTTTACTACTAGATTAGAAGAATAAAATGCATACTTTTTTGAGCTTTAATTTCTAAAGAAGATAAATAGACCTTTATTTTCATATAATAATTAGTTGCAAGACAAAAGAAAACACATTTAATATGTATGCAAATGTATCTAGCCCCCATTTTTTTTCCAAGTATCTTCCTTTATATACAAGAAAATTGATCAATATAATTTTGAGAATGTAAAATACATTAATATTTTTCTTTCACCCTCTATTTTATGAATACAAATAACTGAAAAGATGATGGATGAAGACCCCACCAATAGAGTGGTATTCATTAATATTCAAAATTGAAACTATTGGCAAGTTGGCTATACTGATGTATATGACTTAGTATAGTGTTTCCATTATCGAAACAAAGTCATATTGTAGTTTGGAGTCAGCGCACTTGATGATAAGATCAGAAATTGGCTAAGTGTTAAAGACTAGATAGTGTACAAAGTACTTGAAGCTCAGAGAATTAGTGCACATGCATATGACCAAGTTATGGTATGTGCACTGGAAGATAAGTTGTTTAGACTATATTCATGCTTAGTCTCTAAGAACATGATCAGATATGTAAGTATTAGAAAGTTACAGATAGTTGAAGTTACACAGCAAGTGTGTGCTAGAGATGAACAAAGTAAGCAGCCGACTGTTAGCATTTTGATTTGTGGTTATATTCTGATGTTGTAATGGCTATGTGCCTATTATAATTAGGTTTTCAACATGTAAATATGTTTTTTTGTTAACATGCTTGAGCCAATTCAATTGGAAGCCTTGTATGTAATCAGTTTAAGCGCCGACCTAGTTATTTATTTTGTATGCACATATAAATATGAGATGCACCCATTGTAATTAGCATGGATGTTGTAATTAAGTTGAGATAAGCATAGCAGAAGTGTGTGAAGAGTATATAAGATGTATTAGAGCTTTACAAGAGGTCAAAGCATCAGCGCATCAAAGGAACTGATCAAACAAGTAGTTTCACAGTGATAGTTCATCCAGTAGATATAGTGTGTATATAAGATCTGAAGCTTGTAGCCTTCACCACTTGATTAGTGAGCTTTAGGATAGTGCACCCCTAACAGGATTTATTGTAAAAGACTCCTAACAGGGTCTAAAACTTGACAAGTTCTATTGTACTTAATACATTGTAAATCAACTTCTAACAGGGTTAAGGGTCTTCTAACAATGATCATAAAACACTAGTACAGAATATTAGTGGGTGTCAATTCCCACCGGGGCTTTTACCTATTTGGGTTTCCCCGTAACCATATTGGTGTTATGTGTTGATTTCATGTTTCATGTTTATGTGGATGTTCATTTTAGTACATAAGTATTTAATTTTAGTTTTTGATTAAGTAAGAAGATAAAATAAAGTGAACACTGATTCACCCCCCCCCCCTCCTCTTAGTGTTCCCATTCCTAACAATTGGTATTAGAGATATAGTCCTCAACAAAGAAGTTTAACTTCTTGAGGAGATCATGGACAAGGCATTAATGAAACATCTAAAAAGAAATCTTGAAGCTTCTCTTGTAGACTTGGATGAATCTAAGAAAGAAATTGAAGAACTTAAAAAAAAGTCAGTGATTCTCAAAGAGTCATAAAAAAGATAAGAAAGGATTTGAAAGAATTCTCTACCAGTGATTTAGGGATAATGATCAAGAAGTTGAATGAAGAAAATGCATCTTTGAAAGAAAAGCTTGAAGAATTTGATGATAAGCTGATTAACAATAAAGAAATCTATAATGAACAGGTCAAAGAGAACCTTCAACTCAAAGAAGAATTGAGGCAAGAAAACATGGAAATCTTGGAGCTAAGGAACAACAAAGAAAGCTTGGAATCTAAATTGAAAGAGGCTAAGAATCACATTGCTAAATTACACACCAGTTCTGATTTGATAGAATCTCAGTTGTATGCAAGAAGAGCTAAAGGAGATACTAGTTGTATTGGATACAGTGAAGCACAAAATTAGATTGACAACATGCGAGAAAGAATGAAAGCACCAGAAGGCACCTTAGATGCTAAGGAGACTAGAAGTCAGACTAAGGATCATATTAAACCACCTAAAAATGAGTGCAAGTGAGTAGACCACACTTGTTATGCATGTAACAAGCATGGACACATATCAAGGAACTATATAGAGGTAAGACCTTTCAATGGTTACTATTATTTATGCAATAAATTTGGTCACAAAGTTATGAATTGCAAGACAAGTCAGGAGAATAGGATGCATTATAATTAAAGAAATCATAATCAGTCAAATGTAAGAAGTTATAAGAATGTTACATGTTAGATATGTATCTATAATGGTCACTTGGCTAGACAAGGTAAGATGGTGACCAATGTCAATGCACCAAGGAATAAGGCCTTGAGTCATTTGTCACTCTTGTAACAAGGTTGGACACATATCAAAGTTTTGTAGATCAAGGACAAGGTTGATGAGTATGTATTGGATGCATACACAATGTGCGCACCCTCTAAATTTGGATGAATGGCCCTCAGGGTCATAGGAGGAGCTAATTTAGCTCTAGACCCTTGCACGGATGGTATACTCACTTTCTAAGTATGTGCCTTTGGACTTAAGCTTTTGGAGACTAGAATAACCTATGTGCAAAAGAGCACTAGTTGATTTTTTATAGAATGAAAGATAGAAAATTTCAAGTGATAGCCTAGTTTACATGGCAAGCATTAATGGCATATTTTCTACTTTAATGTACACATAAGTTTAAAGATCCCTCATTTCATTCGAGTTGAGAGTGCAACAAAAACAAAAATTGAATCAGAAGATCCTAATCTAGAGAAAGTGAAGATAGAAAAGTTTGATATTCAGAAGGGTAATACTTATGTTACCCCTCCTTTGCCCAAGGAAACTATTGATCTTACTACTCCTTTGAAGTATAAGACAATGGAAAAGAGGAAGAAAGAGATTGGGACAAGTTATCCATCCTCATGAGCAACAGGAAGCAAAAAGAACACTCAAGCTCCTCCTAAGGTAGGTTTCAAACCTAGTTTAAAAGTTTTGAGTACAATAATTATTGATGAAGGAAGAATTGATCAAATAGGAAAGTTCTATGATAAATATAGTGAGATTGACAAATCAGAGGTACATGGAATGATTATCAAACATATGTTGAAGTTTAAGAAGACAATCTTAGAACTAAAGACTATGATTCAAGACAATGTATGGAATAACGTAGAGTTCCAAAAGATACAAGCTATTGAAGAGGATATGAGAATAAGAGAAAATATATTACATGAAAGTTTTCAATTTGTTCTCTAGAATTAAAGTCCTTGTTGTTAGATCTAGTAAAGCCTCATCTCAGAACCAAGTCAGGGACCCTGCATATAATGGATAAAAACTATGAACTGGTGGCAAAGGAAACATGGAAAGCCTTTGAGAAGGTGTTAATGAAGAGGCACATGTATCCATCTACTATGCCCAAAGTTCAAGTTCCCACAATGGTTGAAAATGAGTCACATACCATCAATGTATAATCTACAGGTCTACAGGATTCAGTGCATGCAGTTGATACATCTGTAGCGGTAGAGAAGACTGTGCCCATGACAGAGACACCTAAATATGGTTCAATTTTCATTGATAATGTGAAAGTTACTATGGTGGCCACTTACATGGATCTGGACAAGTTTGAAGAGGCATTCATAAGAACTCAAGAAGCTGAAAACTTGTGTAGTAACACTCCTCCCAATCAACAAGAAGAAATATTGATTAAGGATATAACAGATAAAAAAGAAGAAGAAAAGAAAGAAGGAAAATAAAAAGAAATAGAAAAAGAAGTAGAAAAATAAAAATAAGAAGTAGACAAAAAATAAAATGAACCATCAGGTAAAGTGATCAAGGTAAAACAACAAGTGATTGATAGCACTCCCATCACTCCCTCAGCAACATTGTTTTCAAGTTTGACACCTGACACAACTAGTTTGGACTCTTGGGGAGAAGAAGACCTAATAAGTTTAGCATCTTAGCTATGAAGAAATAAAAGGAGAAAAAAGTGATGAGAAATCCCCTCCTTGTAGAATCAGTAACCATCCTAAATAATTTGTTACTAGAAAATAAGAAAGTGATTAAGGTACACTCCATTGATGATGTAAGTGCAATCATTTCAAAGTTCAAAATCAATTTCTCTAGCCTAGAAGAATCTGCATCCCTAGTTGTAGAGGAGAAGTATCTAAAGAAAAGAATAAGTGAATTGACTAAAAACTTTTCACTTGACCTAAGTTCATGGAAGACTAGTCAAGCATCCTTGAAGGAGTTTATAGCAAAGGGCAGAAAGATCATTGCAAATTGTATGAACCAGGACAAATTGACTAGTGATCTATACAAGAAGATACAAGAGGTTGAAGCTATGATAGAAAGCATAAGGAAATCCATGGAATATCCATTAGTTTATGTGAACATGTGCAATAATGTCTACCAAGGATAGATAGATAAGATAGAGAAGGCATAAAAGGAGATGTCCAAGATAAGGGCTAGGCAGACTTAGCTAAGGAATGCTCTTGCGCCCACATTAGATATACTCAATCTGAATATCAAGGAGATAGAAACCACCATGATAACATATGATCTTGGTCCCAGTATAGATTTTGAGAAATGGAGAAGATACATTATGCACTATATGCCCATCTTTAGATTGTAAATTCATTAATCACATTTTGGAAGAAGGAGATCCAAAACTTGCAGATAGCATATCCAGATGTCCTATCATAGTAAGTAGTTGTATATATAGTTTTGAAGCACCTTTTTAATTAATTTCAAAGGGGGAGTATATATAGAATATGGTTATAGATATGTATAAGGAGATATAAAATAGAAGTTTATGTTTAAGGGAGATATACAACAAAAGTTTTTTTGTAGTAAGGAACAGTTAGCAACTTGTCCATATTCCTTTGTTGCCATCAATGAAAAAGGGGGAGATTGTTGGAAAGTTGGCTATACTAATGTATATGACTTAGTATCTAGTCTTTTCATTATGCAAATAAAGTCATATAGTAGTTTGGAGTCAGGACACTTGATGAGAAGATCATAAATCAGCTAAGTATTGAAGACTTGATAATGTACAAAGTACCTAAAGCTTAGAGTATCAATGCATGTGTATGACCAAGTTATGGTGTGTTCCCTAGAAGATAAGTTGGTTATACTATATTCATGCTTAGTCTATGAGTGCATGATCATATATGGAAGTATGAGAAAGTTACAGATAGTTGAAGTTACACAGCCAGTGTGTGCCAAAGATGAACAGAGTAAGCAACCAACTATTAGCATTTTGATTTGTGGTTATATTATGATGTTGTAGATATGTAAATATGTTTGTTTGTAAACATTCTTTTTTTTTTGTAAACAGGTTTGTTTGTAAACATGCTTGAGATAATTCAATTGGAAGCATTGTATGTAATTGGTTTAAGGGATGACCTACTTATTTGTTTTGTATGCACATATAAATATGAGATGCACCCATTGTAATTAGTATGGATGTTGTAATAAAGTTGAGATAAGTAGAGAAGAAGTGTGCAAAGAGTCTATAAGATGTATTAGAGCTTTTCCAGAGGTCAAAGCATCAGTGCATCAAAGGAACTGATAAGACAAGTAGTGTCATAGTTATAGTTCATCCAAAAGATATAATGTGTATCAGAGATCTGAAGGTTGTAGCCTTCACCACTTGAGTAGTGAGCTCTAGGAAAATGCATACACACCCCTAATAAGTTTATTGTAAAAGACTCCTAATAGAGTCTGACCCTTGACAAGGTCTACTGTACTTAATACATTGTAAAGAAATTCCTAACAGGGTTAAGGATCTTCTAACAAGGATCATAAAACACTAGTATAGAATATTAGTGGGTGTTAATTCCCACTGGGGTTTTTACCTATTTCAGTTTCCCCATAACCATATTGATGTTATGTGTTTATTTCATGTTTCATGTTTATGTGGATGTTCATTTCAGTACTTAAGTCTTTAAGTTTAGTTTATGATTAAGTAAAAAGATAAAATAAAGTGAACACTAAATCACCCCGCCTCTTAGTGTTCCCATTCCTAAAAGAAACAACATTAAAATATTAAAAGAAAACTTAATAATCCTTTTAAATGAATATTTCATGTCTATGTCCTTTCCTTTTACATAGAAAATACTTTGTAACATTAAGCCAAAATACAAGTTTATGCCTAAATCCATAACAAATTAAATTTTCTATTACAATAGAAAAACATACTATATGTTCTTTATTTTACTACTTTTAGTAGCTTTCATTCTTATTCACTTCCTTCAAGAGAAAAAGTTTAAATCTTCAAGCAAAATTGGGACTTCAAAACCTATAATAAAAGCTTGGAAGGACCATGGGAAGCTCACCTCCCAACCAAGGCCTCTAACAGGCCAACCCTAAGTTAGGGGAACCAAAACCTAGACAAGATAGCTTCCAAACTTAACCAAAACATCAACTATGGAGACATTCTAGCCACATAGAAACTATCAATAGGAAAGCTTACACGATGTCTCTCATTTTGATCATTACATTACGGTGAAGTGGACCAAATACCCTATGGGGAGAAAGCTACTTTCAAAACCAAATGAAAATAAACAAGCCCACACATGGCCTTGAAAAAGATATATGTTCTCTATTAGAATAACTAAGTGGGGGGTGAATCAGTTATCCAGTGTCCCAAATCAAAATGTATAATCCAAAACAATTCTACTACTTCTGCAAGTCGGTAAATATATAATACTTTCACTATCTATGTATTTACTGATTGATAGTCTAAACTTTGTAATAATTATCGATTAAATCTAAAATGTAATATGCAAAGTATGATAACAAAAAAAAATATAACAATCAAAAAATAACACAAGAGATTTAATGTGGAAACCCTGTAAAGGGAAAAACCACCTGGGACCGGCAACCCAAAATTGTTCACTCTTCTGAAGTGAGGTCGGTGAAGACCCAACCTTGTTAAAGGTTTACAAAAATGTTGTTAGGTGTGACCTTGTTAGATGATTTTAGACCAAAAGTTATCATCCAACTAGTAGTTACTCTGGGGTTGACAGGATAACAATGTTCACTCTATGAATGAAACATCAAAAGACTTTCATAGTCCACTCAGTTAAGAGATTTGACTGTGTACAATGGTTAAATATGTAACAGTAGATGATCTACCTAAATACAACTTCATTTTGCAATTTATAGATCAATGTTAAGCTCATTCAAATATTTCTGATCAAAATAACACTTCAGATTCAATACTATATCAACTTACTATCTGTCGATAATAACTCTCTATAGCTCAGTAACTATTCTGCAGCTCGATTCTTATTAACTAATATGATCAAAAACTTTCTCCATGTGAAAATTCTGTAGTATCTTCTTCTTCTGGCATGATTTCATAATGAAACCAATGTCTCTTATATAGACAAGTAAATTATTTTCTATTCCTCCATCAGATTTTTCCGCTTAATCATATTCATAGATTTTTCTTCTTTAAGCTCCCTCAGCTGATGTGTCAGTAACTCATTTTAATCTACTCCATTAGATCCTTTTGATTTATGTTAGCCATCCATCTTTATAAAAAACATTATTTTTTACCTTGATTTCATACACTTTACAACTCATCACTTTATCAGCTAAACTGATGATTTAATTCCTTTCTATTTTTCTCAGTTAACAAAGAAATATGTCGGTGAACACAAGCTTGATTAATATTACACTCGGTACACACTAAACTTCATTAATGTATATTGAAATTCTTTATATACTGAAAAAACTACTTTTTGTCTTTCAAATCTATTCTTCATCATAGATGAATGCAATGTAATTTCCCCACCAAGGAACTCACAAGGAATCAGGTCTATGACCTAAAATTACAACTAACAATTTTTTTTTCTTAACATTCTAACATTACATCATTTGTTACATTCACAAGTACATTCCTTAAGGTTCCCTTAATGAATTCATTTACCATTATCAAGCATTTAATTTTGCTACTTAATCAAATGAAGTTCATTTCCTTTTCTATTTGTTTACTCCTTAACCTTATCTACGCACAACATAACTATGCTTTCCATTAAAAGACCTCACTTTCTATTTTCTCTTAGGATCATAATAGAAGGAGTGTAAATTACTTAACCATATATTGATAACCAACACAAACCATTCAATGAATCTTTCTTTTTCCTTAAGTTTCCACAAATCATCATCTATAACCTTGTATAAGTCTAGTTAAGAATTGAGCTTAAAACCTTGTTTGAATAATCACACATTACTCACATTGAACTATACATTTAAGAAGTCACATCTCATTACTACTTTAAATAACATACATGTTCCCTTTTCCCTTATTATTTCACCTAAAGATAACCTTGAACTCTTAGCATATCTTCTCACTAACCATATATCAAAACAAATTTACATCCACTAGTACTTTCATTACAAAGACTTGCATAGAACCATTACTTTCAATTTCATTTAGAATTGAAAAGAGATATAAGGTAGGAATTACTCATTGATTTAACCATATTCAATCCCCTTTTTAGATTCATAATTCTACCTTTCCCTTATACCTAACTTATTTCTTACAATTTCCTTTTACAAACATAATTACACTTACTACACATTACCCAAAGGCATATAGAGAGATAATTACATCAAGTTGCCCAAGGGCTTACAATACATCTTTACATCTTGATAACAAAAGATAGAGATACATGATACAAGAACATAATCCTCACCACTGAACAACTCAAAATCCAAGCCATGACAAGAACCATGAACCATACCTCAAAATAGATTTTCCACCCAACCATGTCAAACTAGTAAAGTTCCACCCCCCATGCTAGAAGATAGAACCAAGGTACTCACAAGACATTAAGGAAATCTAAGTCTCAAATAAAAATAAATCAAAGACTCAAAAGAACAAGAATAAAGCATATAAAATATCATCATATTATAACACAAAGGTTAAGGTTCTAGGAGACCACCTAAGTGAGTGTCATCACACAACCTATATATTGGGATCCTTCCTGGCAACCATGTAACCCCAGTCCCCCCTTTATGAATAGGGATCCATCCTATTAGTTATCCTTGGTCCTAGTACTCCAATCAGGTCTATGTGGCCATTATTATATTTTCTTTCATTATCTTTTTAATCCCCCCTTCCCAGGTTAATTTTTAAGATTATCACTTTTTACAAACCACCCATAGGATCATCTGGCAACCACTTTAGGGTTCCAACACTTATGGTGAGCCACTCACTTATGGTTCCTATTCCCTTACCCTATCACAAGCCATAAATAGAAGATAACACTTCCAAGTCCTGATT